>SSSI01010431.1:0-61184 GCA_004796505.1 Oryzaephilus surinamensis
AGTGAGTAAAGAACTATTTTTTATTTTTTTAAATAATAAAATAGCTAATATTCTAATTTTTTAGAACGATCTTGAAGCATTTTTAAGAACCAATCTCAACGGAATTTACAAACATATAAAATCAACAAACAATTAATGAGGACCTAGTGCAACTCATAATAGCAAATGAACTGAAAAGTGACTTAAATCATAGGTAACATATTTACTTCCATATTGTATACGTATTTATAATTGTTACGATTTTTTTTTAGAATATCTAAAGAAAGATTCCAATAATGTGTATCAGAAAAGAAATGTAAAGTGAAGTGTAACAATATACTTGGACTTTTAATTTAAATACATAATGTGTTTTATTTTGATCCTTAAATAAGTCTATCCAAAATCTACCTGTCTTATATAAAATAAAACTACGGTACTGTTAATTATTATTAACAGTAAATATATTTAATAACATTTTCCAATCTTATTTATATGGAGAATAACGTGTTAACATATACTCTACCATAATTTTATTTAATATAGTTTCGGTAGTAGTATTTTATACAAGTACGATTAAACTGTATTTATACAAGTATTGTAGTTGTATTGTATATGATATTAGTAAATACATTTTTGTAGTAGTATTTTATACAATTGTAGCCCTTGTCACCATATTCAATAAGTACATGTAGTATTTTATAACCATTTTTGGCGTATATTTTACTAGTTAATTTTCTCAGTGTATATTGTAAATCTCTCTAATATTTTTTTAATTCAATTTTATTTTGCGTATATAAAATATTATATGCTAAAAATTGTATCCATTTTATAACATAATATACGTGACATTGATTGATTGCGATTTTTGCGATACAAAATGCAAAATATTTATATATTTATTACGCAACCATTGAATACGCAGAAACGCATTAACTAATAAACGTCTTTCGTAAATAAATAATTCAATACTTATTTTATTAGAAAAATGGAAATGTTTGAGAAAGTGTTACTTGAAGCAACATACTTAAAACTGATTGGACTCCATAGGGCCTTTGGGATCATTTTAGATAAAAAACAAAATTTATTATTTACTATTTTTTAAAACTAAAAAGTAAAAACGGTTCACGCATCACAAAGTACCATAAATACTAAATATCACACATTGCTTTCTAATCATAGGCAACCAACTCTACATGATCAATTTAAATATGTTTTGCATTAATAAATAGATGTCGTATATAATTTTTCGACAATTTTTAATATTTTTATTTAAAACTAAAAAAATAGGCTAAAAGTCGCTGCGTACGTTGGCCTCTAGAGGAAATTTTAGACCATCCATGGACGCAATTTTATTTGTAAATAAAAACCAGTCTAGATTTTGTCATAATTTAAATTTAAAAATAAAAACCGGTCTAGTTTCTGACGCAATTTTTATTTGTAATTAAAAACTGGTCTAGTTTTTGACATAGTTTTTGTTTATAAATAAACATCTGTCTATATGTAAGTATGTATTTATAACCAATAGTACACTCTTACTCGAAAGACTTATTAAAAGTACCAATATAATAAATTTTATTAAGCTAAAAGCTATATACAGATTAAAATAATCACATTAAACTGTAATCAACTGACCAGAACAACATGGACAATGATGTATTCCTTCATTTGGTTGCATTAAATTACTAGTTTTTATTTCCGTTAATAAATTAACAATTTTCTCCGCTGTTTCCTCACTTTGATTATCATTAGCTGTCTGTAATAATTCTTTTGTATCAATATTATTGTCTTTTACTAATTTCGCTACTAAATCATTCAATTTCTGTAGTTTCTCTTTCATTTCTTCCCTATCAGCCGCTAACTGTTTCAATTGTTTATCTTTTTCCAAGGCGCGTTGCTTTAAAATACCTCTTTGGTGCTGATATAAAGCCACATATTCGCCAATTGTTTCAGTTTCACTTTGTAATTGCAACACCAAATGTTCTAAACGATGTTTTTCTTCCGTTAATTTCGCTATATCATCCATTGTACGTTTTACTTTCTCTTCTAAATGATGCATGGCCGCCAATTTATCAATTTCATCTTCATTATTGTGATTTATCTCTTCAACGCCATTTTGTTGCTGGGATTTATGCAATTTTAATTGGTTTATTTCATTTGTTAGTTTTACAATTGTCTGTTTTGCATCTTGTAACTCAGTTTGTAAAACATGTGATGAATTATCTTGGGCTTCATAATGCCTTAAACGATCATTCAATTGATCTTGCTGTAAAATTTGTTTATTTAATTCTTCGGAATTTTCCCGCAAACTGGACAATTCACGATCTTTTATTTCAATAGCTTCTGCTAATGTTTGTAAAGAAATTTCTGTCTTTTGTAATTTTTCCATTAATTCTTTGCTTATATTCTGCTCGGTGGTCAATTTTTCCGTCAACTCCACTTTGTCATTGTTCTAAAAAAATCAGAAATAACAAGTAAATGAAAAACAAAATTGAAAAAAAAACAAATCTTACAACTTTAACAAAAACTTCATGCATACTTTCCATCTGTCGCTTTAATTCTACGTTCTGGGCAACTGCTCTCGCCGCCGCCACTTTATCGCTTTCCATTGTTGCCAATAACTTCACACTATCCGGTTGATTGCCACGTAATTGTTCAATTAAAGATTCCAGATGAGCAATTGAATCATTCTTTGCTTCGATTTCCTTCAATAACAAATCGTTTTCATTGGAAACTTTCGTATAACTTTCGTTTAATTTGTTATTTTCCTCTCCTAACTGTATATACAATTCTCTAGTTTTATCTAAATCTATTTTTAACTGTTCTTGATTACCAGTTTTCTGCATACTGTAATTAACATGTTCAGTTTGTAAGTTTTGCAATTGTCTTTCCAATTCACCAATATGCCTTATTCGATTCTGTTCTTGTTGATGTAAATTTTCATTTTCCAATTGTAATTCTTCTATTTTCTGCCATAAATTTGTCACTTGAGCATTTAATTGTTGTGCATAATGTTGTTGTTGTGTGGTTGATTCATCACGTTCTTTAGTTATTGATTTTATTGTTTGATTCAGCATTTCTATTTGTTTTTCAAGTTTGAATTTATCCACTTCATCATTTTCACTTATTTCACCAGCCGTTAGTTGCTGTATTTTCAAATTAGCCATTGATAATTGATTTGAAAGCGATTCAACTTTCTCTTGTAATTCAGTAATCGATTTGTCAGCTTTTTTTAATTTTTCTAACGCCTCCAATCGATCCTGATTCAGTTCCTCTTTAAGTTCTTTCAAATTTTCATAATCTATTTTTAGTTTTTCGACTTGATCAATTTGGTCACGCTCTAATTGGTCGATTCTGGTTTTCTCCGATTTTATATGGGCTATTTCCCGCTCTAAATCGGCTACACGTGATCGATTTGCCTTCAACCTCGCCTGCAGTTCTTCGCATTCTGCCGATTTTTGTTTGGAAATTAATTCAAATTGGCCTAAATTTGCAGAAAGTTCAGCTTTTTCTGCTACTAACAATCCAATAGTTTGTATATGAGTTTGTAAGTCTTCCTTTAAATGAACAATCTCTTGATTTAGACGTGACTCTGTGTCCTCGGTTAAATTTTGAGAAAATTTTGTGATTTTTATGGAAAGATCGCTATTTTCTTGCGTTAATTGTTGCACTTTAATTTTTTCTTGTTCTAAACTAGCTGCTAATTCTAAATTTCTCTTTTCGAGATCTGTTATTGAATTGGATTGATGGAATTCTAAGTTGGGATTGATTAATTCGGAAATTTGATCAGATAATTGTGTTAAACTTTCCACATTTGATTGTTTTACTTCAGTATAATCACCGTTAGTTACTTCAGAATTGATCTCAATTAAATTATCATTAGAAATTGTGGTTTCGGAAGAATTATTAGTGTTCTCTGGTTGAATATAGGCTGTGAAGGCATTTGTTTCTTCTCCTTTTTTATCAACAATGCTATCAAAAAAGGCAGTTGGCTGGACATTGCTAAAATAATTATTTAATGGACTATGAACAGTGTTTTGTCTTTCATTTATTTCTGGATTATTGACTGGTATTTCTTGTGAAAAATTTTCCTCTGGCTGAGGAATATTTTGTTGATTCTTTCGTCTTTTTTGCTCCTCCAACAATTCTTTATACTGGAAAAAAACAAGAATCAAGTGACAGTAGGCTGATGATGTGGCCGCAATTCCATATGTACCGCAATTAATACTAATTTTGTGTCTTTCTTAATTAATTCCTACATACAATGTAAAACGGCTTGCCAAAAATGCGTTTTATGCTTTAAATAATTTACTTACTCGTTTTTTAGACGATTTTAATTTTTGAGCCTTTGAAGTATCAGCCATTTTTGTTTTTCTTTTTTTGAATTGACAGTTGTTAAAGTTGGCAACATTTTTCCACTAAAAAGTTATTTTTAAATCTATTCTTTACTATAAAAAATAATTAAATATATAAAAATATCAACAAAACAAGAATTATTTTAGTAATGCAACAATTAATTAAACTTTTTACAATGATATATTAATTACAAACGTTTTTGATTCCCTAAATGTTAGAGGGTTGGCAACGATTAATAAACAAACGTCACAAAATTTCGTGTAAAAATATGACAATTCATTAAAAAAACATTTTCCATAATTTTTACTATGTTCGTTTATCGTCCATAAATTTTATTATATTTCATATACATAAATAAAAGCGTTTGAGAATAATTAGCCATTAAAAGTAGTAGAAATATTTGCAAACTAGAATCAATATGGGTTTCTTTAGTTTATCAGGTGATACAGCAATAACTGATGAAGTTGGTGAGTCATAAAATAATTTATCATTTTTATCAAAGAATAAAACATTTTGCAAATTATGCACAATAGAAACGGCAACAAGTGATAAAACAACAGAAGAAGACTGGGGACAAATAATAACCATTTGTGATAAAGCTGGCAAAACATCAGAGAATGCAAAACAATATTTAAAGGCAATTATTAAACGTTTGTATAACGACGATCCACACGTAGGAATTAAAGCTGTTACGGTAAAAATCGTCTTAAAATAAAAAATAATTATTCATGAAGTGATTTTTCAGTTATTGGATGCTTGCATTAAAAATTCAGGGAAAACGTTTCATCTAGAAGTAGCTAGTCGAGATTTTGAGAACGAATTCACAAAATTAATGACAAAAGCCCAGAAACCGGTATCTAAAAAATTACGTGAATCATTGAAAAAATGGGCAGAGAATGAATTTAAATCAGATAGTTCATTAACGTTAATTCCATCCTTATATTCAAAGTTGAAAAATAGTGGTTATGATTTCAGTAGCTCTGATACGGTTTGTAAAATTCCATAAACTGTTAAATTGGTGTTTAAAACACTTTTTTGTAGCCTAAAAAATCTGTAGCAGTTTGTAAAGATCCAAACGTCGTTGAGACTCAAGAAGAGGAAGACCAAATATTAAAAGCAATTGAATTATCGTTGAAAGAACAATCTGGTTCACCAAAAACAACTAGTACTTCGTTATACCCTTCCGTAAATATGAATAATGCAAGTGCAGCAGTTTCTTCAGCACCGCAATTTAAAGAGCCACGTAAAGTTAGGGCTTTGTACGATTTTGAAGCGGCCGAAGATAACGAACTTACGTTTAATAGTGGAGAAATAAGTAAATGTTTTGCTTAATTTGTTATTATTTTAATTAATTTTGTTCAATCTAGTTTTTGTACTGGATGATTCCGATCCAAATTGGTGGAAAGGTAGCAACCAAAGAGGCGAAGGTTTATTTCCAGCTAATTTTGTAACGTCAGACTTGTCTGCTGAACCGGAAAAATACTGTAAGATTATTTAAATTTAAATTTAGATGATATTTTGTATAGAATATTTATTTAAAGTATATGAAAAAGCAAAAAAAATGGTATTGTCAAAGGAAAATAATGAAACGGTAGCTGTAAAACAAGAACAACAGCAACAACAACAAGAAATTGAAATAAACGAAGAGAAAATTGATAGATTGTTACATTTGTTACATGAAGCTGATCCAACAAATCCAGAACATGATACAGAGGAAATGCTTAAACTTGAAAGTAAATACAATTTGAAATTTTATTGTATTTTGTTGTAAAAAAAAAATTTTCAGGCGAAGTGAATAGAATGGGACCATTAATTGATTCGGAATTGGAAAGAGTTGATCGTAGTCATGCCCAGTTGTCGAAATTAAGCAATGATTTAGTCCAAGCATTAAGTTTATATCATTTACTAATGCGTGAACCACAAACACCATTTCAAAAACCACCATATGGCTACAATCCGCCACCAACATCCGCATTTAATGGTGTACCGCCTCCAAATATGCCGCCACAAATGATGGGCCCACCTAGAAGTGCTGATCGGCCATCATTTATGCCACCAACGGGTCATTATATGTCGTTACCACCACCTGGTTCGGCTCCTGGTAATATGCATGTGATGCCACCGCAACCGCAAACTCCAATGGGTTCGCAGGCACCTGACGAACGACCTCCAATGCCACATTTTCCACATCCGTAATGTTTTATAAACATTTGTGTTGTATTTTTGTGTTTTACTAATTTATTTTATAGGATGCCTAATTTTATGCCTCCAAATGTTAGCGGAGCAAGTTTTCAACAGCCTATTTTACAGCAACCACCAATGCAATCGATGCATAATGGAATCCAACAACCTCCGGCAGCGCAACCACAACCGCAATTACATTATGTTACTTCTAGTACTCATATGATGCATTAAATATACTAAATACATATAATCTTACTTATCTCCATATATATATTTTTTACACTTTTTTCTAGAGTATATTGTGATTATGTACCTTGTTTTCTTTATATTATCTACTATAAATTGTTATACTAGGATGGTTCCAAAATGATTTATTGCGCTTACTGAATGAAGAGAGATATAAGTTTTTGAATTAAAAAATATTGTATAGTTCATTTTTAAGTTGTTATACATAATTATAGTAAAGGAATTATATATTTAAATTTGATGTAAAATAAAATTTTCAAAGAGAATAATTTGTGTTTATTTTATAACTAACAATAGAATACCATTTAGTTTTCACTTGAAAAAAAAGCACCAAATGGGAGAATTTTATTTTCTGTATAAAATAAAAACACAAATTCAACATTACTTTTTATTAACAATGAAATATCTAACTATATTTAACATCCATCTTAAAGGAATGTCCGTTGTTGTGCAAAAAAATATATATTTCACAAATAATTTTTTAATAATACATACATTTATTTACAGGTAATAATTTAAATAACTTATGAACAATGTGATACGGGCCAACCTATTTGGTTTTTGATTTTATTCACATACTTTCGGAGTGAACAATAAATAAATGCGTTCTTTTTTTAAGAGAAAACAGCTTACGAAGAGTTTTTTTACCTTGCATATACATTTATTTAAATTAAAATTAAACTATCACGCACCCTCATATATTGGTCGTATGTAAACTGTTTATTTCGTCTAGACTCTTTTTCGCTTTTTGCGATATATCATCCATCGATTTCTTCGCGTACTTTTTTGTGTTTAATAATATTTCATCAGTACTACGTTGCAGATCTTTCACTTCCTCATTTAAACGATTTATAACCCATTCCATGGCTTGTCGACCTTTGTTTGCATTTGTGGAAATTTTTGTCGTCAACATATCTTCCATATAATTTGTTAGTGGAACTCCTTTGACTGTTACGACAGCCTCTTGTCGTAGCAACGTCTTTGAAGGGTCAGATGGGTGTGGGGTATAATTTAATGTTTCATTCACGGCTATGTGTCGACAGAATGTTAAATTTATTGTACGAAGAATCATATTTCGTGTTGATGGATCCACTTCGGACTCTTCGCTAGCATAGCAAATTTTCGCAGACCCAATAATCTGTAAACGATGTGTTCAATTTAAAAAATATTCCAGACATTCTTACGAACTTATTAAATATTTAACTTCGTCGATAGACTATAATTTTGTAAGTTTCCATTAATTAAACAATCGATAAAAAATATTTACTAAATAATTCAAGCAAAAAAGCGTTTAATACAAACAAAAAAATGCTTTTTGGACACGCGATGTACCAAGTTCATTAAACGATAAGCTTATCTAACTTGCCAAATTTTATTATAATTTTGTCTGGTTAAGTCTGGTACACTGTACACTTAACCTTCAAATGTTTTAATAAATTTAGATGAAATTTAACTGGCTATTAGCCAATGCACATGCATGCAACATGTTACATGTGTAATTGTGGTAGCTGCTTTTTTAAGTAACTTACTGCTTGCGCCCACTTTGGAAAATACCAAATGGAGCTGACTAAACGATGCGTATGTAAGACACCATCAACTACTTTACGTTCAACTACATCAGTCCCAATTACAGCCGGATTATGGGGATTGGGATATTTCCGCCAAGCAGCTGTAGCAACTGTCTCCCAAGGGTGACTGGAAAAAACCTATTAAATCTATTTCTTTTTATAATCAATTTTAAGTATTACTTGAATGTGTGTTCACTTGTCCAAATTTTCATATTTTTTCCACTCACAACAAATTTTATTTCCCACTAAATTAAAACTGGTTAAACAGTAACTATGCAAGGTTGTTAATTTTATGACACTTGAACAGTGAATGATACTTTAAACTGTATTACGTAGGGAAAAATCCTCTGTTCGCTGACGACACGAGCACACACAAAATCGAAGGTGTATGAGAGGAATTTAGTGAAAGTTAAGTATTGACGAATGACATTCAGCTGGTTTTACGTTTACGTCATCGACCAGTGCCATCTATTAAATAACTGACGTACTGTTTTCAAATTTTGGCGCGAATTAAAACAATTGTTTAAGTTGTAAAATTTTTATTAAAAACGCAATATGTAATATCTATTTCTTCTTTGGAACTGATTTAGAGTAAAATGCGTCCAAAAATAGTCCAAAAAATACCATTCCTGCGCCAAACCATTGTCTAACTAACAATACATTTCCGAATAAAATTACAGAACCAAGTACAGTGAAGAATTTTCGACTTGTTGTTACTACCGACACTACCAATGGGCCGAAATCGGACACCATCGAGTATAAGAAAAGTTGGCCTATAGCTGAAGTCAAACCAATTAGTACTAAGTTGAAATAAATGTAGGAAAATCGGTTTGCGAATGAAATAAAATTTATTATTTCTCCGGAAAGAATTAAAACTACAGCTAAATAAATCGAAGACCAACCATTGGATGCCCGCATCATTTGAAGGCCGGAAGGCTTTGTTTCGGCTCTCATACGTTCCTAAAATACGCAATTTAATCACTTTTTTCGTAATGGAATAAAACTCATAATTACTTGGATTGCTCCAGTTAGTCCGTCCATTAAAAGCGACAGTACTAAAAGTAATTCTCCAACTCCAAAACCAGATTCTGACGCAGATGTGGCCCCAGTTTTATCTTTTAACATAAATAAAACTATGCCGGTCACAATTAACAAAATAAATAAATATTTTCTCAATGGATAAGACTTTTTGCCCAGCAAAACGCCCAAAATTAAAACTGGGATTGGCTTAGCAGATTTGCCTACAACCTGCGTAGGATATGGGACCCATTGTAGAGCCATATTTGAACAAACCATCGCCAATAAATAAGTAACAGCCACACTTCCATAATACAATTTTGGTGTCTTATCATCACTTTGCTTCCAAATAAATAAAACAATTTTTGCAACTACGTAATTAATTAAACATTGCACAAATACTAATGTTAAAGCAAAAGTAAACTTTTCATTAACAACACTTTTTGTACCATTTTCATTGATTGTTTCTTCTAAATATTTACCACGAGTCACTTTTTCTTGTAATACACCAAAATAAAAATATGATACAAATATTCCTACAGCATAGATGATAAATTTTTTGTTGTGCTCCATTATATTAACAAATTTAAATTCGTATTAAAGGATTTTAATTCATTTTATGGGATTTTTTCGGCAATTTGGTAACAGATGTTTACAATTTTACATGAGTTGTAACCTCACATATTATTGTCAAATTTCAACCAATCAGTGGCCCCCACATAAATGTTCTTAATGTTATGCAACTAACTATACATAATTTACTTTTATTGTTTTAATGTATAATTTTTATTTTTTATTCAATAAATATAAAATCAATACAAAAAAGCTTAAATTAAATATTAAATGATTTTTTACAAGCTATAATAGTTATATTTTAAAATATTATATACTCACTTAGTAATTTTAGATGATAAATTCAGTTGGTATCAATCCATATGACACATGAAATGTCAACGAGGCCCATATAATCAAAAAATTCGCTATTCACACCAAAAAAATTTACCACGTATGTATGTGGTTGCAGTTTATTTTACCCCATTTTAAACAGCAATGAGTTCCCTACCAAATCTAGATGATTTAGTACAATCTGTTTCATTATATCGACGCATACCAACAATTTTTCATTTATATGTTCTACCATTTGTTATAATTTATGTTGGCTGGTTTTATGTATGGTGTGGAATTTATGGATTCTGGGAGCACTATGAGGGTGGCTTCGTTGGTCTGGCAGCAATTGCATGTGTGCAAATACTGTGCTGTTTGGCATGCTATTGGTCAGTCCATATAAACTGTTTCTTCAGTTGTAAAAAAGTAACTAAATTAGAAAAACTTCCTGCATTTACGTTAAAATTCCATACATTTTGTAGGAAAAAGACCCGCTGAAAGCTAGTGTAGCAAAAGTCATTCCAACATCGAATAATGGCAGTTCTGAATTGGTACCAATACGTAGAACTAGCACGAAGTCCATTTGGTTCGTGTTTCAAAAGACTAAATATTTATGGAACGACGATAAAAAAACATTCAGAGGCCTGGAGTTTCCAATTAATAAAAGCTATCGCGAATATATCAACAGTAAAGGATATCAGGAGGAGGAAATTGAGCAAGCCGAACAATTGTACGGCCGAAATGAGCTCGATATGGTTGTACCTGAATTTATCGAATTGTTTACTGAACGTGCCACAGCCCCATTTTTTGTGTTTCAAGTGTTTTGCGTGGCCTTATGGTGTTTAGATAAATATTGGTATTATTCCATATTCACATTAATTATGCTGGTTCTATTCGAATGTACATTAGTTCAACAACAACTACGTAACATGGCTGAAATACGCAAAATGGGTAACAAACCGTACAACATTTTAGTATACAGAAACCGAAAATGGCGTATAATTCTAACAAATGAACTCATTCCGGGCGATATAATCAGCATAACGCGTTCTTCCAAAGATAATCTAATACCTTGTGATGTTTTACTATTACGTGGTAGCTGTATAATCGATGAGAGCATGTTAACTGGTGAATCTGTGCCCCAAATGAAAGAAGCCATCGAAAATTTCGATACAAATCGCATTTTAGATCCGGACTCTGATGGAAAATTACACGTACTGTTTGGTGGTACGAAAGTCGTTCAACATACTGCACCGAATAAAGCGACCACGGGTTTACGGCCCCACGATGGGGGCTGTGTAGCTTATGTACTACGTACGGGCTTTAATACAGCACAAGGCAAACTTTTGCGCACAATTCTGTTTGGTGTTAAACGTGTCACGGCGAATAATAAGGAAACATTTGGATTTATATTGTTTTTATTGATATTTGCAGTCGCAGCTGCATGGTATGTGTGGCAAAAAGGCTGCGAAGATCCAGAACGGAATCGCTACAAACTGTTCCTTGAATGTACATTAATACTAACATCTGTTGTGCCACCAGAATTGCCCGTAGAATTATCGTTAGCCGTAAATACGTCTTTATTAGCGCTTAGTAAATTGGGCGTATTTTGTACTGAACCATTTCGAATACCATTTGCTGGTAAAATAGATATTTGCTGTTTTGATAAAACAGGAACATTAACTAGTGATAATTTACAAGTTGAAGGAATTGCATTAGCAACAAATAATAATAAAATAACACCAATTAGTGATATACCATTGGATTCAGTACAAGTTTTAGCTACATGCCATTCTTTAGCACATTTAGACGATGGATTAGTGGGTGATCCATTGGAGAAAGCAACATTAACGGCAATTGATTGGAATGTAACTAAAGCAGATGCTGTTGTGCCAAAAAAACACAAATCACCAGCTTTGAAAATTTTTATTAGACACCATTTCTCATCAGCATTGAAACGAATGAGTGTTATAGCCGGTTTTAATCCAATCGGTTCATCGGAGACCAGTTATATTGTTAGTGTTAAAGGAGCACCAGAAATATTGAAGCCAATGTTTAGTGATTTGCCGGAAAAATACGATGAAGTGTATTTGGATTATTCGCGTAGAGGTGCACGAGTTTTGGCATTGGGCAGAAGGGAAATGGGCAAATTGAGTACAGCTGCATTACGTGATTTATCACGTGACGATATTGAGAAGGATTTAAAATTTGTTGGTTTCATAATCATATCGTGTCCGCTTAAAATCGATTCAAAATCAGCTATTAAAGAACTTCAAAACGCATCACATCGTGTTGTTATGATAACTGGTGATAATCCATTAACAGCGTGCCATGTAGCAAAAGAATTGAAATTTACTAATAAACAAATGCTTGTATTAACTGAATTTAAGGAAACATTTAATTGGCAATCAATTGATGGTATTATAAAACTGCCATTAGAATACGATTATAAAATATTAATTGATAAATATGATTTATGTATTACTGGTGATGGTTTAAATTATTTACGTACGAATTTTCCAACATTTTTAAATTTAATTTTACCATATATAAGTGTGTTTGCACGTTTTGCACCAAAACAAAAGGAATTTGTTGTTGTTTGTTTGAAAAATTTGGGTTTTTCCACATTAATGTGCGGCGATGGTACGAATGATGTTGGTGCATTAAAGCATGCCGATGTCGGTGTGGCAATATTGGCAAATGCACCGGAACGAATGCCGGATGTGAAGGAAATGCGTGAAAAATTGGAAAAGGAAAGAGAAAAACGCCAAATTCAACAACAACAATTGAAGGAAATAAAAGAGATGCGAAATAGATCGAATAATGTGAGAAATGCGGACCATAAGGAACGATTACAAGCAAATATGAACCGTTTGATGAAGGAATTGGAGGAGAGCGATCAGCCACAAGTGGTTAAATTAGGAGATGCTAGTATTGCAAGTCCATTTACAAGCAAACTTTCATCAATTGTTTGCGGTAAAATGAATTGAACTTGTAGATTATGTATTTTTTTTAAATTTTCTTTTATTTCAGTTTGTCATATTATCAAACAGGGCCGTTGCACTTTAGTGACAACACTACAAATGTTCAAAATATTAGCATTAAATGCGTTAATCCTTGCTTACACCCAGTCAGTATTGTATATTGATGGTATTAAATTGAGAGATACACAAGCAACTTTGCAAGGACTTTTATTAGCGGCCTGTTTCTTATTCATTTCACGTTCAAAAGTAAGATTTTTAATCACCACAACTACTGTTTATTAATTTGCTGTCGTTTTAGCCATTGAAGACATTATCAAAACAACGTCCATTGCCGAATATATTTAATTTGTATACAATTCTAACTGTTTTATTACAATTTACTGTTCATTTTGTATGTCTTATATTTCTTGTACAGCAAGCAAAGCTTAGGACGCCAACGTAAATTTTAAAATGATCATCAATTGTGGAAATATTAACGAGTATTTTTATTGTAGAAATACAACTGCTGAAATTATTAATAAAACAGCATTAAATGATAGTGGAGTTCCTGGTGGTGGTACACTTTTAAATACAACACATATTCCAAAAACGTTGACTGAGGAAGAAGAGGATGAACTATTCGAACCGAATATTGTAAATAGTACTGTGTATATAATATCATTAGCACTACAAATAGCAACGTTCGCTATAAATTATCGTGGCACTCCGTATATGGAGAGTTTACGACGTAATAAAGCCTTATTATACAGTATTGTTGGATCAGGTGGTGTTGTATTAGCATTAACACTAGGTATTGTTCCTGAACTAGCAGCACAATTTGAAATTATCGATTTTCCGCCAGATGTAAGCAATTGAACAAGAAATTATGATATATTTAAAATACGAATATTTTTTTAGTTTCGGAATGTATTATTGCAAATATTGTTTGCTGACTTTTTCTTCTCATATCTGGTGGATAGAGTATGTTTATGGTTGTGTGGAGAAGGAGCGTTGAAGATATCATAAAGACTTAATTTAATAAATAAATTTTAAGTAGAATTGTCATTCCTATATTCAAATACAAAAACAATGAACTGTTTTTTTTTACTAGTAGTATTTTTGCCCTAATTTTAAAGGTATATTTAAATAAGCAAATATTTCAAACCATTTTATTATTTCTACAAAAAAAGAATAGTAATAGTAATAGTAATACTTATAATTAAACAAAAAAAATACATTACATATAATGAAATAATTGTACTCCTTTGGTTTAAAAAAAAAATCAAAAATTTCAAAAACTACAGGTTGCGCTCTCTAGTTTTTAATATTTAAACCTAATCATAGATATCTTTATCAAAAAGGTTTGTGTATAAATTGATTTAAAAAAAGGGCCAACATTTTGATTTTTGAATACGATGGATGGTGCAGCATTACAAAAGGTTGTTCTCCGTAATTTGGATCCAAATTTCAACAACATATTTATTATTGCTGTAATAATAGCCAAACAACATGTGAGAAAATTTTCCGATTTTGATAAAACCAAGCCAGAGCGAGCTGTTTGGAATTTTACAGTTCGAGATTCTGTAAAAGATTATATAAATGTTTCATATTGGGGTACTAGTGCTCAAATTGAGTCTCTATCACAAAAATTTCAAATCGGAGATATCGGTTAGTTATTAAATCTTTCGGGCAAATTAAGTTCAAAGATTGCAATAAATTTTCAGTGGATATTATCAACCCCAAGATTAATGTACGAGAAATTAATGATAAAAGTGAAAGATTTCGTCCATTAGTCACTTCTCCATTCTCTCTAACACTCACAGAACGATCGAATATCACTCATCATCCAGGCGAAACGAATTTGTCGTATTTATTATTTTATCCAACAAAACCTGTTGCTGGTTTTGTTCCATTACGCGACATACAACAGAATGGCAACAATATGGATGGTAAATTAATGGAAGTTCAATTTAATCCATATAATAACGATTTCTGCAGGTGTTAGTGTGGATGTTTTGGCAGCTGTACGTAAAATTGAACCACCAAGAAGCATTACCACAAAGAATGGAAAAAATTTACAAGTGCGGGGAGTGCAAGTATGTGATCACACATCTACAAATTTAAAAATCAACCTGTGGGACTTGGATTTAATTTCATTGTACTTATAATATTTCTCATCTTTTAAAAACAAATTGAAACAATTCTTTATAGGGCTAACTCGTGGATCACAAACGAAACAATCATATTTATAACTGATTTGACAATAAAATGGTCTGGATATGAGCGTTGTTTTATTGCAACAACAACAAGTCGTACTGTTGTTACTGTAAATCCCAGAACATCAGAAGCTAATGCTTTAAAAAAGTACATAAACACATTTCCAATAGAATCACAACAAACAGTCAATCGTAATTAAAGCTATTATTAGGAAAAGTGGTTTTATTAATTAAGGTAATTTTTAGCTGCATCTATAAAAGAAATTATGAATATTAGACAAATACATGAACGAATTAATTCAATATTAGAATGTAATGAACATCAAATAAACAATCAATTTTCGGTAATTTTGTATGCCATGGTCAGTAAATTTGATTTGGATGGATATAATTCAGTCGTGACCACCAAATGGTGCGATAACTGTTTTATATAAATTATCAATACTATTTATTATTTATATTTTTAGCAACCGTTGTAAAACTATATTAAAAATGAACGCAAATTGCGAACTAATGGACTGTGCAGCTTTGAATTCGGCTAAAGAAACAATTTTAGATATTCCTATTAATCTGTCAGATCATACAGCCACTTTATTGAACTGTCGTCTTAGTGGAACGTCTGCGGAAAATGTTCTTGGCTGCAGTCCAACAGAATTTCAACAAAAGTCTGAAATGGATAAGCATTTTCTCAAATGGAGATTTTTATTGGAACGTTGTGCTGTCCGATTAACTGTAGTGGTTTCAAATAATCGACCAAAAATTACAATTTTAACAATGGAACTAGCCAATACGTCCGAAATGGCACAAAAGTTGGCAGTTTATTAAGCATGTGTTAAGTTTATAATTTATTTAAGTAAAATTCCTAAACTTGTTTATTCTAGTATATACGTTAAATATCTATTGTTTATTATAATTACAAATTGTTTTGATATAATTTAATGCTTGTTCAACAAAATTTAATAAAACAATAGCATTTTTCAAATGTTTTCGTTGGTGTAATTGTTTTTGTTACGTTGGCTATACGTCTAATACGAAAATTGTGACATTTCCTTTAGGAAGTTTGCTGTTTTTTTTTTGTTCCCCCATTTAGAATCTCTAAATAGCCCCATAAAGTTAAATTTAGTAAACCGGCCACTACTTCTGTTACATAAATTAACTAGTAAGTGCAATACAATTAAGCACAGCCACAATAAAGTGGCCCGAAGCGAAAGTCGTTCTGTTTCAATCGGAATTTTAGGTTATGGCGAGCGGTACAACCCGTCGTATATTGGTGGAAACAAAGAATTTGAGCCGTGACCCACCGCCAGGCATCAGTGCCACCCCCGACGATGGCAACTGTCGATATTTTCATGTGGTTATGGCTGGGCCGGAGGGCAGTCCCTACGAAGGCGGTTTGTTTAAATTAGAACTATTCCTACCAGAAAACTATCCACTGTCGCCACCAAATGTACGTTTTTTAACAAAAATTTTCCACCCGAACATTGATAAATTGGGACGCATCTGTTTGGACATATTAAAAGACCAGTGGAGCCCAGCATTGCAAATGCGTACTGTTTTATTGTCGATACAAGCATTATTAAGTAGCCCAAATCCGGATGATCCACTAGCAAACGACGTAGCAAAAATGTGGAAGAGTCGTGAAAAAGAAGCCATTTTAAAAGCCAAAGAATGGACAAGACTGTATGCAATGGAATAATTAAATCAAATAAATCAAATCATTTATATATGTATAAAGAAAGTTTAATGTTGGGCGTTAAAATTTAATAGTGGTTTTATATGAACTACTTACTGTGATACCAAAATGTGTGTTTTTTAAATTTTAAATAAAGATGCAACAAATTTAATAATAAAAAAAGTGTAATAAAGACTATATTATATTTTATTAGATTGATATGTTCATTTTCGAAACAAAATTATTTTAGATCAAAATTGCTCAGGTATTCCAATAGTTAATGAAAAATGATTTTATTGTTTTGGTATTAATTTTATTGCTTTGAAAAACCATTAATTACTCTGTTATATTAAGTTATTTATAATTTCCAATTTTAGTTGATTAGTACTATCATTCCCAATGGTATTATAAATGTTTTGTATTTGCCATTTTCCAATAAAATTATTACATAAATTACGTACTATTTAATTATACATTTTTACATACGTATATAAGTTATATCTGCTTATAATTATAATTATTTTTGGCACAAATAGTTGTGATAGTTGATTTAAAATATACTCCTAAATAAAATGCTTGAATTATTGGTTGATTGGTTGCATATGTTTATTGCAGCTTAATATAAAAATACTTAATACACAAGTTCGCTAGATGACGCTAAACAAAACATTTGACGTAAATTCCTAACCTCGAAACCAAAATAGCATATTTCAGTGATACGTAGAAAAACAATGTTTAAAATATTGTCCTTATAATATGTAAAAACCGAGTTGTTTCGAATTATGTCTGGACCCCAAGACTGTTTTGTTTCGTTACGTAAAATAAGCACAATTGGCCTAAGGATGCCCGACAGGGATCCAGTTAATAATAATTTCCTAGCTGTTGACGCGTATCGTTTAGGACCGTGTTTTATATGCCCGGAATATTTATTTCATCATCGAATCAGTAACTTAGAATATATACAAAAATGTTGTCAGTGTTCACAAACATTTTTTAGTTTCTTTTCACTTGTACGACACTTGCATATGGAACATAGACATTTGTTCACAAATCGACGACAGGGCTACGTTCGACCGCGATATGAACCGTTTGAACCGGCCGTCGAGCCGCCAGCGAGTCAACAAGGGCCGTCCCAGCAGGAGGCTGGACCGTCGACGTCGTCGTCAGAAGGAGAACCTGTTGCTGGTCCATCTGGAATCAATTCAAATGTGACGAGAAAACGGCGAGTTTCATATACGAGTAGTAGCAGTGACGAAGAAACTGATCAATATACGAATGAAGGCAATGAAGATGGTGAAATTGTTGTTAAAGGCGAAGTTGACGATGAAGGCCATAATGGACATTTTGTTGATGTGAGAATGTCTGCTACTGTGAAAACCGAAGAATCGGACGACTTTAGTGATTAGTATTGTTGTAACCATGAAGAAAATGTTTATATTATTCTGTAAATAAATTATTATACAAGCGAATTTTCATATAATTTTTTCCTGTAGCGACATCTGTTGATTTGATTTGAATGCATGTATTTGAAAAATTGTGGAAAACGAAATATCAGGAAAGTGAAATTATTCCTTTGCTGTAATCCTAGTTGGAATCCTGGAAAGTATTTTCCCTTAAAAACGCGGAATAAATCACTAAAGACAATAATTGAATTAATTGGACAAATTTTTTTGGCTTTTTCGTTAAAAAAAATGAAAATTGGGGAGTGCGAACTAGGCGCAGTCGCATTTGTGTGCGCAAAACACAGCTACTGTGATAAAATAAATTTTCAGAAAAGCACAAAATATGACAATGAAATTGTTGATTTCATACACTGTAAACATAACACGGCTAATTCAAAGACACAACAACATTATCTAAACGATAAAAAGTTTAAAAACGTAACTAGGCGATTCGTCAAAGCTGCCGCATTTGTAATTCCACCTCTGGTGCAGTGGTTTCCGCATCAAACAAGAGAAACGCGATTCCGTTGTATGTATTTCCACCACAAAAGCTGCTAGTTGGCTGATGTGTGCGGTTGTTTAAATAAAAAATGTGATTATTTGTGTTTTTTTCCAACATAAAACTCGGTGTTTTGATGATTTTTTACATTTTCATGAAGTAAGTTGAACAAATATTTGTAACAATATTTATATCGTCTGTAATTTATTTCATAAAATCGTGAAATGCACAATTTCGGAAACAATAAACAGATATTTTATTCATAAGGTCACAACATTAATTAATTTAAACGATTTTTACATAAATATACAACGTTTTGTGACCTTTATTATTTGATTTGTCGACTTCCATCCCAATTCAATGTATAATTATTGTCTTCAATACCTAGAAAATAAATAACATTAATAATAATAGCCAAATATGGTGAACAAAATGTAAAATTATCATTAATTTTCGTGTATATGTGTTTATATATCCGGAAAGTAATAATTTTTATGCGTTTTTGCTTTCATGTTTAATAATAAAAACACAAGTCATAAAATATCGAATAATATATAGTACAAAGTTTATTATTATTGTTTAACACATGTATAGAATTGTAACAATTTGTCTAAAAATTAACTAATTTCCAATTAATTATCATAAAACATGACAAATGTTTTTCATTTGAAATAAAAACCATAAAATTATTCATCAATAAAGATGATTAAAAATTAACCTGCTAAAATTTCGACAATAAAGCTAAAAATAGTCACACTTATCCTAATTTAAAATTGCATAATTGAACATAAACAATCGAATTACGTACCAAAAATAACTTAAATCCAATTTAAACAAATTAAATTATAATTACAATACAATGTAAACATGAAACGATGTAAATCATCATGTAATATTTCTAATAAACTTATCAGTATGTAATTTCTTGAACTTATGGAATTAGAAAAATTACCAAGCATGTAATTTTATGTAATAAACATTTCTTTTTTGTTAACAAGTTTCATACTAGTTGACGTTTTTAAAAGAGTTCAACAAGGTTCAGTTTGAAGATAAAAGTTTTAAAACGCGTTTAGTAGAAGCGATTTATTACATTTTATTATTTCATATACAAGGTGTTCCACAATAACGTCACAATTTTTCACACAATCATTTTCAAGTTCATTTCCAAAGAAAAGTCGTATCGTCCATTTTCGAGATAAAGAAAGTTGAATTTTTGCTAAAAATTAATTTTCTAGAAAAATGCAAGAAACTGAGTTTCAATCAGAGATAAAAAATCCTCTAAAACACCCTGTATATAGGACTGGATTGGCCATAAATATTTTTTTCTATAGTTGCATTACCGGAAATACTGGATTCAATTGTCCATCTTAGGAATAAAACGGTAACAGATATAAAATGGACTTTGTTAAAAAAAAAAAACAAAATCAATAGCCATTATTTGCACAAATTCACTTTCTAAATTTAAAATATTATTGTGTGTGTAAGAGCCAAAAATATATGCATTCACTTTCTTAATTAATTAAATTGAACCACTTATTGTTTTAATAATAATAGTCATTAATTTCAAATTAGAAAATTGATTTTTATTGTCCTACAAAGACACTTTTATAACATTTACTATTATATTCGAAAAAAGATGAAATTTCAATCATTTTCCGCAAATATTTATGTATTATTACGTTAGAAAAATATATTTATATTTATGTTACTGACCTTAATGTTATATGTAAATATTGATCAATTTTTAAATAACATAATTAAAAACGGTCCGAAATAGAATTTATAAATAAATTTGTAAATATTAGACATGTTTTTTTTTTAATCTAATAACTTTGTTTGCTATTAAAGCAAACTTTCTTATCTTGCCTGCAATTTTTCTATACAACAAATTAAATGTGTACGAAAAATGGTAACAAAGACTCGAAAAATAAACAAATAGTTGAACGCACTTTTATATTCAAAAAAAAAATTAAATAAATTATCGTAACCGTTACAATTTTCTTCAATTTTTATTGTCACTATTAATTTATACTTATTAAGTAGAATGAATATAAACGACCTTTAAGGCAATTGAATTCATCCAACACATTCAAAATGAACAATAATAATTGTAAATATTCATAATAAGTATCCAAATTGATTAAGAATAGTTTTAAAAAAAACTAGGTAGTGTTTTCGATATAATTTCACGCAAATTTCATATTATATATTATGGTCTGGTAATGATGGGGAGGCGGACAATATTATATATACATGTACATAATTCAAATTCTAATAATAATGACTAAAAGGGGTACGCGAACCCCGCCATTTTCCCCAAAATCAATATTTGTTGTTTTCCTCTACTG
Source organism: Oryzaephilus surinamensis (assembly GCA_004796505.1). Classification (NCBI taxonomy): domain Eukaryota; kingdom Metazoa; phylum Arthropoda; class Insecta; order Coleoptera; family Silvanidae; genus Oryzaephilus; species Oryzaephilus surinamensis. The sequence continues at coordinate 21,373 of SSSI01010431.1, forward strand.
TACATTGCACTATTATATATTATTATACAAAACATAAAACTGTTTTATGACTCACAATTATTAATTATACATGCACGGAAAGTACATTGAAAAAAAAAATTGCAATCGGCCTTAGATCGCCCATTTCCACCACACCTTTTAAAAATTTAATTAAAAATCCTGTTAATTATTGTTTTCAACAAGATAGCTGTTTTCTGTAATATGTTACTATGGCAACAAAATAAAACGATATATTTAAAAGTTGGATCGATTGGTAACTTGATTTCGAATACGAAGAAAATTTTTCGTTTTCAGGTAAAAAAAAATGGCGAGCGGAGCCAGGCCAGGCTCCCTGGTACCACCACGAGCAAATGGTACAGCATTTCCAGGACTTGTGTCGCCCGATGGCCCCCAAATTGAATCTTGTGCTCGTGTAGACACACATTATGATCTCATTACTGCCACTGTTTTCTCCATTTACATAATTTTCGGTGTTTTGTACACATTTTTAGGTAAGTTTTAATCGTCAATTCGAACAAAACAATCGAAATTTTGTTGTTTTGGATGAAAGAAAAATTGTTGAGTTTCCTGTTCAATGGATGGACAAATTAATTAAAATTCCATTCGAGCGTGTTCTTCTTTATTTATTAATATCTAAACTATTATTAAACGAAAAAAAAAATTATATGAAAGTTCATTAAACTAGAAAAAAAGGTGTCAGAGAGGACTGGCTTTTAGATACAATAAAGCGTATAAGTAATTTTTCACACATTAAGTCTGTAGATATTTAAAATGCGAGTAAAATTGTTCATGTAACTGTTTTCATTTACAAGGAAATGTACTTAAATTGTTGCACTTCTTGGTGAATGCGCTCCATTAAAATTTGATTTCATTTCAACATAAAAACAAATTTTTAAGAATAAACGCACTTTCGCAACATCCTCCACAACCATAAATATATTTAATTTTTATAATTTAATTTTGAAATTGCGTTGTTAAATTTAGAGAAATGTGCGCATTTTCGTTTTAATGAGCTTTTATATTAACCGGAAATATATAATAGAACAAGAAAAGTAATTAAAACGCGCACACAGATGTTATCATTTTCAATCTAAATAATTTCTAACAGTTTATATAGGCACCTGGTTTGATAATTAATTCGTTTTGTTGGTATGAAAATTCAACAAGTTTGTTTTGCTTCATTCGTAAAAAACTAAATGTGTGAAAATGAATTGATTAGGAAAAAAATCTCCGATTATTTACATTTAAGGGAAACAAGGTCGTTCCTGATCGATGTAGAAAGTTCATCTGCCACACATTTAAACGTGTGCAGTTGTACAGATGCAGCCACACCCCATGTTATAAGAAAACATCCCCATTGAAAGGGGCCCATTCACATTATCGTCACACAACTTGGCGACATGAATGAAAAGCGAATTTTTCTTATTTTCCAGGTTATAGATGTTTTAAGACGACCATGTTTCTAACTGGTTTCATATTCGCTTCGTGTATTGTTTATTTAATTTGTATACAAGGTGAATTAATGCCACCCTATGGGAATGCAGGTAAATTTAACAAAATATTATATCGAATTAATTGTATTATATTAATAATGGTTTGTTTGATTATGAATACAGGAGTTGCTATATTAGCTGGCGTTTTATTCGGTCTGATAACGATGCTAGTCCAATATGTGGGCCTGTTTATTAGCGGTTTACATACAGGTCTTCTGCTCGGCTTGGCATCACTTATAATTGCCGACCATTTTATGGAAACATCACCAAAAGGACAAGTGTGGCTGTGTGTTGCTGTATTATTGTGTGCGGCACTCACATTTGCCATATTTAATTTGTATTTTCGAAAAGGTTCGTTGAAAATTCTACAAAATCACGTTGAAAACATTTTTATCAAAACTTTTCCTTAACAAATCAACAAGATTGTGATTCATTTTTTTAAATTTCCAATAACATTTTGAAGAATATGAAAATAATTCCATTAAAACTTTGTTTGAAATAAAATAAGATTATAATATTTTGGAAAAATTCCAGGTTTAACAATTTTGGGTACAACCGTTTACGGTGGTGCCATACTATCAGCGGCAATTGATTATTTCGTGGAACGTTTATCGATGGTATCGTGGGTATGGCAACGTGTCTCATTAAAACCCGTCCAACCGCCCCCATGCTGGTTTTCTTGGATCGTTTTAGCTGCATGGCCATCGTTCGTTATGACTGGCTTATTAATACAATGTGCCGTTACTGGACGTGGTATACACCATGCAGATAGTAAATTATAATCAAGTTTAAGCGTACACCGGTAAATTACATTAATATGTGTGCGTATTTTAGTGGCTGCTGGTAGAAAGAAACCGAGGGGTGCCAGTTTACGTAGCATAACACGTGCTGAACGTGCCGAAATGCGACAGAAGAAATATAGATACTTGTATCAGGTGCGAACAGCCCATGGTGATGTTATCAGTCAGGTAAATTAATATTAATGCCGGCCTTTTTGTTGGTTACATTGATTTTGTTTGGTTTGTTTAGAATTTCGTACAACAAATGCAAAAGAAAGATGGAAACGATGGTAATGGTGAATGTAGTACATTGCAATCAGATGCAACGCATTTAACAATTCTACCAGATGCACAATTGGCCGTCTTATCTGAAAGTGAAGATGATAGTCAAATAGAAGTTGGAGTGAATCGATAAAAACATAAATAAAAACATAACAAAACACCAAAGAAAATTTTTACATGACAATAATTATGTGAAAATTTTTATGGGAAAATGCTGTTCAATATATTTACGCTCATAATTTATTCACAAAAAAAATTTACAGTACAAATCGAAATAAAACAAAACAAGAATAATGGCACATTTTACGTTTTATCAACACAATTTATAAAATATTTTACGCTCAAAACAAAATACTTTAATTAGTCTGTACAGTAAAAAGGAAGCACTTGTTTAACTTTTGTCTTACAAATGGTGTGCCGTTACAGGAGCGCGTTTTCCTGTACTGCATAATATTTTTTTTTATATTTATTATTAGTTCAGTTACTTTTATAGTCCAAGAAAATATGTGATAATTATTTATTATATTATCTAATAATTAAATTATATATTCTGCCAATGAACAGAAAAAATAAAACATTCCCCTAAAAAGGAAAAAATTACAATGTCAAAATAAGAATATTTTTTCATATAGAGTGTATTATTTAACATTTAAAAAAGTAGTGCCAAAGGCACGAATTTAGGTCCATTATTTTTCCATAATATAGAGTCCAGATTAAAAGTTTTAATTCCATTGATTTTTTTTTAATAAAAATCAGAATGTGTGATATTATTGTAAATATTTAATCAAAAAAGGAAATTATAAAAAAAATATAATAAAATTAAAACCAGCATTAAATACCAAACATGTCGTTAAAAACGACACTAATAAGCAGTATTTAAAACTGAAACATTTGGTTGTTTGTATGGTGCTTGATGCTGCAAAAATAATATTTGTAGTGGATATTGTATACCAAAATGTATAAAAATTTAAAAAATAGTTTATGTAAATAAATGAAAGGCAAATTCAAACTGTTTTATTATTGTTTCCATGGTAACGGCGAAAAAATTAAATTAACTAATATTTAAATTAAATCACATTACCTCTGCAATAACAAAAACCCATCAAGTCAATAATCAGCTGTAAATACTTGTGGAAATTAAATTTATTTAAGAAAATGGGTGAAATTATAAACAAAATCAAGGAAAAACTATGTTCAATTGATAAAGAACAGTTTGCAATATTAATGGAACGTTTTAAATTTGAAAATCTATTAAATATTAACATAAGCAATGAAAGTGAAGACAAATTCAGGTTTTTTATACATTAGAATTTCTTTTTAAATTAATAACAAGCAGTTTATTATAGAATTTGTATACAATTGTTGATGCATTTCTCAAAAAATCAACTATTTTACGACTACAATGAACCAATTAAATATACAATCGAATTTATTTTAATAAATATTCCAGTCGTTCTAAATGCAAATAATGAAGAATTTGTTATTAATATGTTCGATATTTTGGAAGAAATTATAGCCAAGTAAGGAAAATTTACAGTTTATAAACAAATTTGCAGTTCATTCTTTGCAGAAAACTGAAACAAAAGGAATTATTTAAGGAGATAATCAACATTCAACTTATTTTAAACGTATTTTTAAAATTAACACAAATAGAAACATTCAACGAAAAACATGCATTCAAATGTACTGAAATTTTACACAAAATTGTGTTATTTACCAACGCTTATGAAAACAATGTACAGAAAATTTTGACTATAATACAATATTTACTCAAATTAGAACTTACGACGAATATTATCGAAATTTTCTATCATTTGTTTAGAAAAAACCAAATAACAAGTGAATCTTTACTAGATTTGTACAAATATTCCGATAAATTGTGTGTATTTTCCACAAACATTAAAATACGTCCACTAATATTTAAATTATTAAGCGAAATGATATGGTATTATACAAAAACACTAAACAGTAATTTAATTTTACCATCAAGCTATAAAATTAATATCGAATTAACAAAATTACCACTAGAATTAGACATGTGGCCCAAAAATACATCTATTTTCTTTTATATTTGCAATTTTCTTTTAAATACAAGCAGGTAATTTAATATATTTCAAAAAAAATAATTATCTAATTATTAGTTTTTTTAAGCTTATTGTGGACTAAAGAAACTATTTTGGATGCGATTGCAAATTTATTCTATTCAATTGAACGTTACACTATAAATTCAGAATTACTAAAGACAATTTGTTATTTATATACAAATTTAAATTTAGAAAATAATACAGCAAATATATTATTAGGCAGAGATATTTCCAGAGTGGTTATGGACCAAAAAAATGATGACATTATTAAAACAATTACATTAAAATCATCACGAAATAATTGGTTTTTAATGAACGGTTCGAAACCGTTAAAAATGCATATACTTTCAAATATTTTACAAGAAAAATCAATTGTATCTATTATTAAAAGTTACCGATTGCAAAGCTTATTATGCGATATTTTATTGACAAATTTTTCAGAAACGGTTTATGAATGGTAAGATTTTTTTTTAAATTATTCATTTTTCTAAAAGTTACATTTTTTAGGACAATAAACATTATTAATGAACTAAATGATGAACATGTAAATGAAAAAATTACGCTCAGTTTAATCAGTGTCTTTTATAAAAAAGATAAAAATATGTTAAAACGATTATTGGGATGTCCATTAAAAGTGCCACAAAATAAAAATATTTCTATTAAATTTTGTCGCATAATATCATATCTGATATTGCAATTGAATGGTATTTTTTTGGAAAAATTATTAGATTTCTTAAAAGATTTATTAATATCATTAAAAAATGAAATAAAGGCCTTTGAATATTTTTGTGAACGAATGGAAACTGTTGAGATATTAATAAAATATCTTAATACGACTAATTATACTTTACAAACGAAAATTTCCAATATTTTCTATATTTTAATGATACATCAAGTAAGTTAATTAAAAAATTATTTATATCGCCCTTAAATACCTAGTTTCCTTTTTTACAGAAACGTAATAAAATCTACACACCCAAATTTATTGAAATCGATTTCATAATAGAAATTTATAATGAGAAAAGTTTAAACTTTATCTCAATAATTATGAATCAAAATTTGTTAATACGTTTAAAAAAATCGCTAATCTTACAATTATCATGCATATTATTTGATATTTGTATAAGTAATCAAGAGCTTACACCGAAATCGTATGATTGTTTAATAAGATTATTAAAAAAAAATACTTGGTTAATAAATTCTCTTTCATTCAACTATAATTTAGAAATTTTATGTTCAATCACGAAAGAAAACATTCATTTATTAGAACTTGTTGCATTATGGATACATTTAAGCAGTGATTTATTGTGGAATATTAGTTATATACCCAATGACAGTCTTTTTACATTTGTTTCAAGAACTGAAATACCGAAAAACAAGGTAAAATGTCTCGAATTTACAAATTAACCGTAATTTTTATACAAAATGATTGTTTCAGAAACGAAATTTATTAAATAAACTAAGATTTATGTTAGATAAATAAATAATTTGTACTCGTTAATTATTATGGAATAAAAATTATGTATAAATAATGTATTTAAATTTCATTAAATGTCTAGTGCGTGTTTAAATTATAATTTGTTTGTCAATAAATGACTTTTTTTTAAATCGATAATTAAAAATGTCCCATTATGCCCCAAAAACATGCGTAAACTGCAACGAAACAACCGAACAACATAAAGATATAGACAATTCCATCCCACCTGCTAAACAACAAGAAAATTTGATCAATAATGCCTCAAATCCCGACAAAAAAGTATGTTTCAATCCGTGTTTAATCGAAAATCCTCCACTAGAACGTGAACCATGCAAAGAAAATCCGTATAGTTTAAATACACAGAATAAAAGTTCCAAGAAAGATGATTTTTTAACAACAAATCAAAAAGAAATGCAACATGCAACCGCTGGCCATTTGGCCCCAAACACTGACGATCCCACAATTCGACCAAAACCACCACAAAATGAACGTCCTGTTCCGCAAAATGAACGTGCATGTTATTTACCACAACCGGAAGATGGATTATTGAAGACAAACGATGAAAATATGATGGGACCGATTGGACCATGGGCTACAGGCCGTTTAGATTGGAGTCCATTGGCCGGTTTAACGGGAACACGTCCAATTGTCGATAAATATTCAATAGCACGATATAGTGAAGGTGAATGGAGAAAACATAACAAAGATATACTCGATTTAGCCGAAAATCAACAACACAATGCAAATTTGTATTAAAAAAAAACACATAAAAATAAATTTGGAAAATTATTACCGTAATTTTAGAGTTGATTGGAATGGACGACAATGTTTGGAACAAACCCAATCCGATATTGATAAAAATCAAGAAGATAACACGAAACGTTTATTGCAACGTTCGCAAGAGGTGCACCGTTGGAAATGCGAATTGGAACGTGCCATTGCAGCTGCATCTGAAGAAATAACAATGATGGAGGAGCAAAGATTCCGTTTGAAACAGGCCAGTTCTGTTCTACAAATGCCAGAATCTATTGGTAACTTTATAATGTACGAGTATATTCAAATTCACAATTTAACTGCAAAATTAATTATGTAGCTGGTGAATGTTTGGAACGTCGTACGGGCCGTTTAGATCCTGAACTAGTACGTGATGAAGTCGAAGATGAATTAATCAAAGAACTGGCATTGTGTGCTGAAATACGTGATTTATTTACACGTACATTACATGATATTGAAAAACAATTATTAGAAGATAAAACGGCTAAACAGAAATTAGAATACGATTGGAGTGATAAGACAGTAGCATATGAAATTGAATCGGTTAATGTGGCATTAAATAATCGATCCACAATATTGAAATTCAAACCGGGAGCTGTTATATTTCCTGACGAGTATTGAATTTCTATGGAATTAAACTAGATTGTATAAAATATTCCTAATTTTTAGTCAATCAACACCGGAATATTGGGAACATTTCACCAAAGAGACGTTAATGGAAGCCGAAGCTGCCAGACAACGTTCGGTGACATTGCGTGGCACTTTGGATGCAATTTTAACAAATGCAGCCCGAGATTTACGTACACAAGCTGATAAAGTCGAATTGGCATTATCGAAACGTGTGGCATGCGTTGAAGAAGTGACTGCTCGTTTGGAAAACGAATTGAAAAAAGTAATAAAGAATTTCATTTCTTGCCAAATTAAAACATAAAAAAAATTTTAGATTCTTCGTCGATTGGCCGATGTTGAAACAATGATGGATAATTTACGAGCAGCAATTAGACGTCTAGATACAACAATGAAAAAAGCTCAAACTCGACTAGATAATCGACTATTACGGCCACGAGTGGAAAATTGTCGCGACGAAGCACATTTTGGGTAAAAGAAAACTAATTAATAAATTTTGTAATTACATTAAACGGAATTTTATAGATTAATTGATGAAGTAAAATCGATTAGTGATAATGTAGCCATTTTACAAGGCCAATTAAAGCAAGCAGAAAATTCACAAGCCAGTTTAATTAAAGCTCGTAACGATTTAGAACGTGAAATTATGGTAAAACGAAAAACGCTGGAAATTGATAGAGATAGAACGCAATTAATACGTTCATATTATCCGTCTGCGACTGCATTATCAGGACATTAATTATCAATTTTATAACAAATAAATCTTGTGTATAAGTTTGTATTAGAAATAAAAAAAAAATAATAAATGCTTACATTAAACCGTTGCAATTCATTCAGTCCGAAAACTTCTTCCTACAGTCTTTGGCATCTTTTTATTCGTTGAATCTTCAAGCTCTTTTTGTTTATAATAATGCGGAGCAACTTCCAATAACCATTTACTTTCAATTTCTATAACTTGTCGCATAAATTCCTTTGTTGTAAAAACAAGTTCATGATACAATATCCAACGTGGTAAATCTTCAAAAAGTGCACTATTCGGATGTATTGTAACAGACTATAAATAAAAATGATTACAGTAATTCGTAATATAGGGAAAAAGTAATTTTTGTCTCACTTGATTATGTTTAACAGTTTTATAATTTCCACCTTTTGAAAGTCGTGCAATATGATAGAAATATCCTGCAGTTATTGCTTTTCGTATATTAACAGTTTCCGTAACATTTGTTACCATTTCAATTTCAACACGTTGCATTAAACCAACTAATTGTTCTCTTACATCTCTGGCCCGTTTCATCGATCTATATTGTATGAAATTCTCATAACACCATTGCGTCGAATAATCTGAATCACGCCATTGATTATATACATTCAATAAACTTAAATGATCACCGTTTATGTGATTGAAATTTTTTCTAGCCGTATCAGCATGTATTATTTTATCTTTTGGTCGATAGAATATAGCTGAATTCACTGAAAGCATTGCACCAATTGTTACAATCTCTTCAGAGCAAGCGTATTTTTCTGAAGCTAGAATCATTTTAGCCATCATTGGATCGACAGGAAACTCAGCCATACGTCTACCTAATTTCGTCAATTCACCATGATGATTTAACGCACCAAGTGCGTACAATTGTTCTAATGCTAGTACAAGTGTTTCATGTGGCGGTGGATCCAGAAAATCGAAATGCACCAAATCATTTATACCCAATGCTTTCAACATTAAAACAGCATTTCCGAGATTAATACGTTGTATTTCCGGTACGGTATTCTCTTCCAATTCATGCTTATACGACCATGCGGTGTACAAACGAAAACATTTACCAGCCGCCACTCTACCCGCTCGTCCAGCACGTTGATTTGCAGATGCTTTCGATATTGGCACCACCATTAAACTTTCCATGCCGGTGCGTGAATTAAAATGATTTTGTTTTGCAAATCCTGGATCAATTACGTATATAATATTGTCTATTGTTAATGAAGTTTCGGCAATATTTGTTGCCAATACAACTTTTCTGGCATTTGGTGGTGTTGGTTCGAAAATTTTTGCTTGCATATCACTAGGCAAATTAGCATACACTGGTAAAATAATTAATTCTTTAACTTTCGAACCTAAACGACGTACACGATCTTGTAACAATTCATGACATGTTTCAATTTCATCTTGACCAGTTAAAAAAACTAAAATATCACCTAAAGGCTGTGTTGCATGTATTTGTAGTACGGAAACAACACAAGCATCCACATAATCCGCTTCTGGGGCCCGTGTATAATAAATATCGACTGGAAATCGTCGTCCAGGTATTCGAAAAATCGGTGCATCGTCAAAGAATTGCGAGAATTTCTGTGCATCCAGTGTAGCACTGGAAATTAACAATTTTAAATCATTTCTAAAACGAGCAATATCCTTAACTAAACCAAAAAGAATGTCTGTATGAAGAGTACGTTCGTGTGCTTCATCGATAATCATTACATTGTACGATTGCAGATCCGGTTCGGATAAAAATTCACGATGAAGTGTACCATCGGTCATGTATTTAATAATTGTACGTTCTGATGTGCAATCTTCGAATCGAATCGCATATCCAACTTCATTACCCAATTTTACGCCCATTTCTTGAGCCACACGAGCTGCCACTGACATTGCAGCCACTCTGCGGGGTTGTGTACACCCTATTTTTTTACCACCATCCGTAAAACCCGCCTCATGTAAATATTGTGGTATTTGTGTTGTTTTTCCTGAACCAGTTTCACCTTCAATAATCAACACTTGGTGTTCTCGTACCGCTTGTATTAAATCATCCCTAAATGGAAAAATTGGTAAACTTATCTTAGTTTCCTGAATGTCCATAATCTTTTTAACACTTTCACTCATTTCTGGCTCTTTTTTATCTTTTGTTCCGGGCATTTGTAATGCCTGAATAAAATCGATTTGATCTTCCAACAATAGTTCGTATTCTTGTTGTTTTTTTCCATCTTTTGAGCCGAATTTGAAAACAGCCGATGCCATTTGTTCCTTTTCCCATTTCTTCTGTTCCGATTGAGGCATTTTCTCCAACTCATCCACCTCCACATAATCTGCTGTGGAATCTTTGCCTAAATCACGCGGCATATGATACCGATGTACACGTTCCAATTCTCTGGCTTTTTCATGCTCCTGTGCTAGCTTTAATAACTCCTTTTTATGTGTGCGTTCCTTCTTTTCACGTTCCGTAAGTATTTCCTCCTCGAACAAATACTCATCATCAACAATATCTGCCTCCAATTCAGCCAGTTTGTCATCTTTCCGTTTTTCTAAGTATTTTCGTCGTGATTCCACACGCAATTTCGGTATAATTTTATCCCTGTCAGCATGTTCTAATTTAAGACGTTTAGCAGCTTCCTCGTACGCTTTCTTGTCCGAAGCTTGGACAATTTTACGTGTTTTCTCTTCATCGCGTTTCTTTAAACGATTGGCGAATTCGTCTCGTTCTTTTAAATCCTTTCTACGTGCTTCTTCCGTACTGTCCACGCTGTCCGAATCGGAATCAGAGCCGTAACGTTTACGACGAGATTTTGAGTCACTCATTTTCACAAATTTCTTCTTTAAAATCACTTTAAAATCGTACACAAAAACGTTGAATTTTCATCACAACAAAAGTTTAAAAAGTTTGGTTAAGTTCTTCTTCGTCGTCTAAAGGAAACTAGGCCGTTTATTAAACTTAAACAAATATTTATTCCGTTTTTGAATAATTTACAAAAGGCCTTACGTGAATATTACAATAGCAAAAGGTAAATTCTTAAAATAATGTTTTAAAATTATTTTACAATTTTTCAAATCTCTTCTTCTGCCTCCATTAAAAGTGACAGTTGTTTTGATGAGTAATTAACCTATTTTTACAACAAATTTAATTTTGCCGAAATGGCAACCGTAATAAACGATGTAAAACTGGATAAAGATATACCTGATCAAGTATTATTCGAAAAACATATTGACTTTATTAAGGAATACGAACAAGAGGGTAACTTTGAATATGGCATAACAGACTATCTCCGAATGAGCGGCATGTATTGGGGCTTAACGGCCCTAGAACTAATGAATGGTATGCCGAAACACAACGAATCAACAGTCATTGAGTTTATAAAAAACTGCCAAGACCCTACAACTGGTGGTATTAGTCCATGCATTGGTCACGATCCTCATATATTGCACACTTTGAGTGCGATACAGATTTTATGTATTTACGATCGTTTAGATGCCGTTAATACTGAAGATGTGGTGAAATACGTGGTTAGTTTACAACAGCCCGATGGCAGTTTCTATGGGGATAAATGGGGCGAAGTGGATACACGATTCTCATTTTGTTCAGTTGCTACTTTGGCCCTTCTGCATCGTTTAGATGCGATAAATGTGGACAAAGCTGTTGAATTTGTCGTTTCGTGTATGAATTTCGATGGTGGCTTTGGAACTAAACCATTGTCGGAGAGTCATGCTGGTATGATTTACTGCTGTCTCGGATTTTTGTCAGTCACTAACAGGTTATCATTCTAAGCGATTCATTTTAACACTATTAATGCTTATTTTATTGTTAATTTTGTAGGCTGGACGTTGTAGATCAGGATACATTGGCTTGGTGGCTATGTGAACGGCAGCTACCGTCTGGGGGTCTAAATGGACGACCAGAAAAGATGCCAGATGTTTGTTATTCGTGGTGGGTGCTTTCGTCGTTAACCATTTTGGGACGTTTACATTGGATCAGTGAAAATGCGTTAAAACAATTCATTTTATCGTGTCAGGACAGTGAAAGTGGTGGATTTTCAGATAGACCGGGTAACATTCCAGATCCATTTCATACATTATTTGGTATTGCCGCTTTAAGTCTGTTAGGACATGATAATATTAAAAAAGTAAATCCTACGTACTGTATGCCTCAATACATTATCGATAAGTTACAATTAAAGCCACAATATTTAAAATAATTTGTAAACATTTGCATTAATTTAGAAAATCTTTGTAACAAACATTCTTGTTAATTTGTATTATAAATAAAAAAATATATTAGCAAAATATTTTTTATTGTCATAACAATATGATTTAAAAAAATTTTAATGTAAAATATGACCAAGACACACACTAACATTCTATAACAGTATTAACAGTTAACAAACTAATATACACTATGTTTGTACATTAATATAATAATAGTAAAAAGTTTTCTTATGTAAGCGAAAATAAAACAATAAAATAAAAAAAGGCGTTCAAGCTTTGTCGTTAAGTGGCAGGCCTTCTACAGTTTCAATATCGCTTTCTGGAGCTTCTTTTGTAAAGATGAATTTGTATACAAAGCCCCCAACAACAGCCGCCCCTAATGGACCTACCCAATAGACCTGGAAAAATTGATTAGAATTCTAAATAACGATATAATTTCTTAAATTACATACCCATTGATTCTCCCAATCACCATTAAACAAAGCTGGAGCAAAACTACGAACTGGATTCATATTAGCACCAGAATACGGTCCCTAAAAGGTACGAAATTTCTTTTATTTTGTAATATGTATTCTTTGTAACGCCGTTCTAATTTGGTCATATTACCTAACGATTTTTTAGTTAAAATAAAAAATGTTTAAAAGCCGATTCTGGACAAACTACTTATAATTAAAATGTTTCGACCAATAAAAATTTATTTATACTCATACGTGATTTTTCGAGAAAAACTATGGAATCGATTTTGAAAATATTATTGGTCTAAGTGGCGCATCTAATAAAACTATTAGTTTTCCTCTACGATTAATAATTTCCAACTGGCATAATAAAAAAAATGATTTTTTTGTTGGTTGTTCGAAAATCCGCTATAATTTTTCTCTTGTGATAGATATTTTAAATTTAATGAATGGATTATAAAGTCTATAGATGCATATTGCATATATGAGTATAATCGTGTTTAGTAATATAGTATCATAACTGTTACTAATAAATTTTTTATAAACGTTTATTTATTATTGAAAAAAAGTGTTTTGTGGTTTTGTCAAAAATTACAGAATTTTCAAATGCAATTTTTTCAAAAACTACAACTCCAAATTGAAATCTGCTGACGGATTTGACATACTAATGCCCAATTTAATAAGAAACAATATCAAACACGGCCCGATTTGCAAAATTTAAATTGTCGACCCTCGAAATGACGAAAAAAGTAAAAAACTTTAAAACATGAAAAATTCAAAATGAATTTTTCTGAATAGTACTACAACTTAAAAAGAAAAACCCCGCATATATTTGACTTTATTAAGATGTCCTTAATAAAAAATAAAAATATACTTCAATAAAAAAAAAAATAAAAATTTTTTAAAACCTCGTGAAACGAGTCAAATATTTTAAGTCAATAATCGTTTAGGATTAGGTAGTGAGAGACCAAATGCGAACGTTGTTATAAAAATATCAAATAAGTATTATTTGATTTAATTTAATTTATTTACTTACAGCTGCCATGGCAAGAACTGCAATTGTAAACCCGAAACGTATTGGTACTGAATCATGTTTATTGCTATTCCTTTGATCCCATACACCAGCACAAACCAGTACCAGTATAAGTGAGATGGTAAATTCAACCAATAGGCCTTGTGTAACTGTTAATTCGGGATTAATTTGTGGTGAACACAAACCAACAGCCTTTACCGTTGAATTTGTTTCTGGATTGATGAATTTCGATGGAGTTACAGCCTATTATAAATAAAATTTTAAAGAAATGTCCAGTCAAGTGATTTTATTTTGTTTTACCTTCAATACACCGAAACCGGCTAGAGCGCCCAGTAATTGACCGAAAAAGTAGATAGGGAACTGAATTAATGGTATATCACCCAAAATTACGGCAGCTACAGTCACAATTGGGTTAATATGTGAGCCAGAAATGTGTCCAAAGACCTAATATGTTTCGAATTTTTACAAAACAAGTTTATTTTTTATTAAGCTTTGGGTACCTGGATTGCCACCATCACAGCCAAGCCGAATGTAAATGAAATTTGTTCATGTGGAATTAAACCGCCAGCCACCCCACTTGCACAACCCATACAACCAATAAATACTAAAATTGCTGTGCCACCAAATTCGGCGGCAAATAAAACAGCACGGTCCAATGTAGACATTTCGTCTTTTATTTGGATTTTCTTGCCTAAAAACCGCCACTATTTTATTAATTTTATTATCACAATTAGGAATCTTAATGGTTTCAATTTAGACACATCGCGAAATTTAATAATAATGCAATTATTTAATTTAATATCACATCCAGATAATGTATGGTGTAAAATTTGTTACATGTTGAATGAAAGGGGCTGTAATATTTTTATCAAATTTTTGTACATGTTTACAATTTATTTGTTTAGTAAATGACGTTTTTAGGTACTTATTCAAGTAAATTGAAATGTTATATATTTTATTGAAAGTCTCTTTATTATCAAGATAATTTATAATTCTATTGTTTAGAAGAAAATTTTATTATACATAATAATAATAAGATTAACATATTAACTGTATGAAAATAGTCTTAATTTTGGGAAAAAATATGTGAAAAATTTCTATTCGATTTCCTAAAAGTTGTTAAAGTGATAAAAATAATAGGAGCATTATATTTTGTTTATGAACATTTTATTGTGCTTCGTAATAAATAAATAATTAAATTTTTGAAATAATCATTACTATGTATTTGTTTAAAAATCCATACATAATGTAATTTATTAATAATTTTTTTCATCATTTCTAAGTTTGTACACAAATTAGTGACATGTAATATATCACATATTGTTTTTGTGCGATAAATATGATAAAGGAAAATCAATAGCAACATTATTTTTTTTTCAATTTTAATCTAAAATTCAAAAACAAAAATGCATTCAGTAAAATACATATTTCTAATTTCTATAAATAGGTAGTTGGCTTTGCTCAATGTTTTAACAAATATTCATTATGTTACTATGGTTACAAACATAATTTAATTATACAAACGTTAAGCACTCTTTGATTAAAATTATTTTTTTCTTCAATAAAAATTAATAATTATGTCACAAAAGTTTTATAATAATTTGACCTTACGACATGAATTAGAGATAAATAAAAATGTAATGTAATGCAGATGTAAATATAATTTATATTAAACATCTTTAAAATGTAAAATGATCTCAACTAATAAATTATACAATTTAACATGATTACATATTATATCTTTATTTTATTTATGTAATACTAATCTAATGATGTTATTGGCCCTTAAATTAAGATAAATTCAATTTGTTTTCAAACCGGATGCCGGTTTTGTTGATTGTATTTATCTATTAACATTATTCTCGCATAAAACACTATGAGCAGAAGAAGAAAAAACAAATTTCTGTTGTTTATCGTACGATTTTTCTTTATTTCGTCATCACATCAAAACAAATTTATAAAATTAGAATTGTATTTTTGTAAAGTGCATATAGCGAGTATTTTTGAATGTCAAAAGGTTTCAATTGATGAAAAAAATACTAGGAATTCATTTTATGAATGAAAACAATAGGAATATTTTCAATTGAATGCAAATTAAACAAAATAATTAAGAATCAACTTAAAACTCGTTCCTGTAAAGGGTTGTGTCTAAAATTCGAAATAATATTAAGAAGTA
Organism: Oryzaephilus surinamensis; assembly: GCA_004796505.1. Lineage (NCBI taxonomy): Eukaryota > Metazoa > Arthropoda > Insecta > Coleoptera > Silvanidae > Oryzaephilus > Oryzaephilus surinamensis. Next base: position 37,519 of record SSSI01010431.1, read on the forward strand.
GGCTTACCTTTGGACATTTTGTTTTTCAAAATAAAATAGCAATCAAGTTATCACAGACACAGGCAGTCTTTTGTTTTATGAAAATAGTTAACAAATAAAAGGGGCACACCACACTGTTCTTGTCAATGTTGGTTTCTTACTGATTACAAATTGAAAAATCAAGTAAACAGTCATTTGAAAAACAAAAATTGAACTCTGATCAAGCGTTATAACATTGATTTGGTTTTAAATTTAAATTGAAACAATTTTAAGAATTTTTTCACAGCCAAAGTAGGTAATAAAAAAGAATATTTGCGAAACAAAAATGATGATAAAAAAATTGCTATCAGAATATTATCGAAATATAATTACCAAAATTTTGTTTTTGTTCTGATTCCGATGTTACCCATTTCGGATGGGTTGGTGTTGGTTCAACGATCGGTGGTGGCGGTTGAATAATTGCCACCCTGCCATTACCACTTTGTATACCATTATTATGGGCAAACTGTCTTTCTACCATTGCTAAAATTCCATAAAATGCCAAATTTATATTGTGTGGTAATTTATCGTTACGTTTATGGTGCATTTATAAAGTTTAAGCTGAAAATGGGTAATAAAAAACGAATTGTCACAGCACACGACAGGGTGCAATTTATGTCTTTTTTTTTAAACACTATTATTCAAAACATTAACATATAGTAATTTGTTTTTTTTTACATATATATATTGATCTTCAAAGTGATATCTCTTTTATATGTTATAATAAATTGGTATTGTTAACTTACCAACAATAGTTTAGTTGTCAAATTGTAAATGTAAAAGTTTTTCATTACTACAAATTGTGCCAAAATAATTGTCTTTTGATTGCTTATATATTATTCATTACTTTTCATTCGCACTAAGTGCATATTATTATATCGTTAATGGCACGAATAGTACTGTGGAATAATTTATAATTTTTTTTTACACGACTTTGATTAGAATTAACTCTTCACTAAGGGTGGTAGAACGCAAATGAAAATGAACACTTACTTGAATTTGCCAACTTTCACCACCAAACTGTATACGAATTACGAATAGGAATTCGCCACCCCAATATTGAAAATAAACACAAACGTGACCTTGTTTGTGCCTTTTATTATTTTTTTCGTTTATATTGTCCAATACATTATTAGGTAGTTATTACTTAACAAAATTGACAATTTTTTTTAATACAAATAAAATTGTACCTACACAGTTTGATTGATGATGAAGCTATTTAAGTAAATATTAAAACCTGTAATAAATGTCGATTTAGGTATATAGTTTTTTTTTTTTAATAATTCATTGGGCCATTTTTATAAAATGGATTACATAATTGAATAAGGGGATGTTTTGATGTTGCCCTTGACTGTGTTGTATTTTTTTGGCAAATTCAGCCTTGTTACATATATACCAAGTTTATCTAAAAATATACATTAGTAAAAACTATTCTACTACTATTTTCTTGTGTTTCCGTTTTATTAATGGCACGCAATTCACGATTTAGGGGATTTATTATGGAGGATACTCCAAATAAAATATGTTTTTTTATAACATTTACGATTTTCATTTCTTTTTATTAGATAAATAAAACTAAATTGTAAAAAAAAATTATTTATTCATTGTATGCAATTTTCCTAATAAATAACATAGGAAAACGGTTAATTTCGTTGGTAATTTTTTGTCTTCTTTTGAATCAAACACGTAACGATATAAAACAGCTCCTATAATACAGCCCAAAACCGGCCCAACGTGATAAATCTACAAAATAACATTTAAATTTATTTTATTATTCGATTTCTTATGGAATTTTATTGTTTTAATAGAAAATGTACCCAGTGGTTGTCGAAATTATTGAAAAAAACTGATGGGGGAAGAGCAAGGGCCGGATTCAATGAAGTTCCTGTAAACGGTCCCTAAAATTCTGCCAAATTATTCAAAAGAATTGCTAAATTCGATTTACTTACAATAGCCAAAACTAGTCCTACTACAACTAGACTAGCTTTAAGAGAATTTTCACTACTTTTATTACGTTCATCCAGAAATCCAGCCAAAGACATCATTAAAATAGCTGGTGTAATTGTTTGCAAAAAAAATCCCTAAAAAAGTTCATTATTTTCCCATAAAATATAAAATAAGCTCAATTTTTTGTTAAAATACTTGTAGTCTAAGAGCCCGTGAACCCCAGACCTTCGTTATTTTATAAAAGCTGAAAGTTTGTTGTTTGTTGTGGAAATATTTTCGTTTAAATCCAAAACACAAACTGATGTATTCGATGGTGAGGCCACCTAAAACACAATTTGATTACAATTCAAAATTCGTCTTCGGAATTCTTACATATAACAATGAATAGCCCATAAAAGTGCCAACGAATTGACCCAAAACATAATAAATACATTCGAAAATTGTGATTTTACCCAAAAATAATACACCTATTGATAATGCTGGATTTATATGGGCTCCAGATATTTTTCCAAATAATTCCGTAGCAATTAAAACACCTATACCGAATGTTAATGATGGTATTAAAACTGTTTTAACATCTCCAATCACTCCACTGCATCCAACAAACATTAATATTGCGGAACCGAAAATTTCCGCGAAGAAAGACACGATTCCAGCCTCTAAAATTTAATTATTAATAAATATTTATATTAAAACCAATTGATTTTTTACCTATTTTGAACTGAAAGTTTGGCTTCACTTCAGCCTCGATGACCATTTTTAATAAATTAACAATTTGTCTATGAATTACTTTAATAATAATTATTATGTTTATAAGACGCTAAATAGTCAATGAAATTAGCACTATACTAAAATAAAACAATTTTATTGTTAAGGTTGGTTTGTACACGAATTTGTTGTTAAAAATATTTTTGTTCTTTATGCGAAATACGGCTTAACAATAACAATAATTAACAGATATAATAAACTGGTTTTACCTGGAATCGTTACGTAACAAATTAATAATTAATTTGCAAAAAGTCAGGGCCGGAATAGAATTTTTACTCATCCAAATTCTATTTATCTATACATAATTTAGAATGCATCAGACAACAACTTTTTGTAGTTATTTTGTTAAAATTCTACGTCTGGTTTAAGCCTTAGCTTAGTTTTTATTTATAAAATACATATTTACAAAATTTAAATGTATAATTGTTTACGTGCAATTAAAACAATAAATTTTACCATTATTTATGCCATGAAATTTTTATTTATTCATTAAATAATTTTTTGAGGTCATCGCAAATTGTATTTAAATATTAAATTCATATTGTGTCCAAAAAGAAATGATAAGTTAATTTAATAAGTTTTGCGATAATTTATTATCAATTTTCCAATACATACTTAATATTGTTAATGTTAAGTTCCTATTCAATTAAGATTATACATATTTAAATTGGTAACAAAATGAACGCAATTCGAAAAAATGCTTTAATGACAAATGTATGAGAGATTTAAAATAACTCAGCATGAAACCCTGTAAATACAGAATCCGTAAGCTTGTAGTATAAATAAAAATGTATACACTTTATCTTCAATTTCACATTTCTTCTTAATTAAGTAATTTATCTGTGCATTGCAAAACTGGTCCCTATAATGTTAATTTTTTTTACCATGTATTTATAATCAGTCTTCTATGTAGGAGGTTGTCAAAAGGATAATAAATAATTTATTAAATTATTAATATTCATATAAATGTATCAAGTTACATTGAAGTTTTTGTTAAATTTAACATTTATCGAATTTGCAGCGCAAATAAATTGAATAAATAAAACATTGCGTTATATACGGAATATTTCTCAAATAGATCATAATTAATAAATAATAATTGTGTTAATGTAATAAAAAGCAAACACACTTTTCACTTAATAAATCTTGCATAAGAAACAATAAACGATAAATTTTGTGTATCCGTCAAATATATTCAAAAATAACAAAATGTGTCGTAATATGAATTGTGAAAATGCGGTTTTCTCATTTATTGCCGAAGTATTTGGAACTGCTATCCTGATGTTTGTTGGATGTAGTGGTGCAGTTGATACTTTGATGGGGACTATTTTATTGCCAGCATTCTCTTTTGGTATCGCCGTTTTAATTGCAGTTCATGTAAAACTGTCTAAATTTTAAAATCAAAAATATGAAATCATTTTCTTGTAGATATTCATAAACATATCGGGAGCACATTTGAATCCGGCTGTGTCTGTTGGTGTCTTAATTTTGGGCAAAATAACAGTTATTCAATTCCTTTATTACGTTTTGGCGCAATTTTTGGGTGCTTTGCTTGGCTACAGTATTCTCTACGTAAGAATTTGAAAAACAACAAATCTTTTATAAATTTGAGTTGCATTTTTCAGTTATTGTTGCCATCCGATTTAAATTGTTGCGTTTTACATTTAACTGATGAAATGACACCATTGCAAGTATAAAAACATATTTTTTATTTTATAAAATGTTGGCACTTTTTAAATTTTTTTAGGGCATGTTAATGGAGGCTTGTGCAACTGGTACTTTGGTGTTTTTTGTGGCATCTTTGATGGATGACCGCAATACAGATACAGATTCAGTGGCAGTAAGAGTTGGTTTGGTTATTCTGGGACTTGTTATAACCGCTGTATTATTTAATTAACAGTAATTTATGCATATTTTGAGATGATTTTACATTCTAGGGACCATTTACTGGGGCCGCATTGAATCCAGCTCGTACTTTACCACCAGCTCTTTTAAATAATGAATGGCAAACAACTTGGGTAGGAAATTTTTTTGAATTTTTCGTTAAATTTTATATATAAAAAAATGTTTTGTAGATTTACTATGCGGGACCAATGTTGGGAGGTGCTGTTGCAGCTCTTTTATATCGTTTTGTGATTGATCAAAAGGAAAAGTACAATTTAGTGAAGAAAGTGATGGGCATTTGTTGTAATCAAAGCTCGAGTTCCAGCTGGGATTAATTTGATATTTTTCCTACATGTATTTTACATTTTTTGGAAATTTTTAGTGAAAAAAAGGGTTGAAATTTCCAGCTGGGATTAATTTGATTTTTCCTACACGTATTTTACATTTTTTGGAATTTTTTTGTGAAAAAAAAGGTTGAAATTTAATTTAAAATATTTTTATTTTTAACATTCAGATTTATTAAATGTTTTGTATAAATTCAATATTGAAGGCATTAAATCACAAACAAAAGGAATCTTAAAATAGTAACAAATTGAATTTAAAGTTTTCTAAAAATAACGATGAAAATGGGCAAATAATGTCTTCTAATTAGCATTAGAAAGCGAAAAAATTTATGACCTAATCAATAAAAACAGTCTATTATAACATTTTAAAACATTTAAGTATAGATTCATAATAAAGGCACTAAACAGCCCAATAAATCACAGAAAACTCATTTTAAACAAATATTTTCCTAAAAATAAGTCTTTTCAGTGCATAAGTACAAATGATTGCACAAAATTTTTAAGGAACTAAACAGACTTAACAGTTTGAGTATCATTTTCTTGAGTATGTTTATTACCATGTACGATTAAATCAAATTCACTGCCAGACAATGATTTATTTATTAGTATATCCCATTGTTCTGGCGTTGCAGGACATTCATTAATATTATGAATACGTTCACGAGTAAATGGTTGTTCAACAACTACAAAACAAACACAATTTATAAAAGAATTTAAACGATTTACCATCAAATTCTACATAAATGTCCATTTTGCGCCCGTATCGTTTCTTGTTTAATAATAATCTCGTTAGTAATGTACGCTTCACGTCGAATTCTTGAACGTAATTCATCCGACATATCAGGAATACACCATCTGACTACAATCATAACAAAAACCACGACATTTTCAAATAATACAACAAATGCCAAACGTGCTGCCAATATATGCCAATACAAGGCAGTGTGCTCGTATTTGTTGGACGACCAAGGCGGCTCCCGATAGTCGGGATATCTAAATAATCAACAAATTTAACAACTTCAGTTAATACAATTTTTTTTCATACCCACCTACAATATTCCTCCGAGGAGAAGTTTCGAGGCGCTGATCCAATTTGAAAGTGAGATGTCTTAAAATATGATAAGGAATTGTTTAAATAGCCCTCCAAATTGTAATTTTCACTGATCGATATACGATAAACTAAACGTGGAATAAAATCGGATGTAAATGCTATTATAAATCCCTAAAAAAAACCGACTTTATTCCATTGTATTATTGTATAAATGGAAAATTACGTTTGTAACAACGGAAAGTTTGCCAATCGAATCTAAAATTCGATACCAAACACCAATATCGCGTACACGTTGCGATACAGGCCGTCTATAGAATGTTAACAGTTTCTGGGCATCCAAACGCATCTCCAAAATATTGTTTAAGAGAGCGAAAAATGGTGCTAATGGAAATGCAGCTACGAAAATCGTTACAAAACCGTACTGAAGCACTGAAATAAGATACAATTGTAGTAAAATATTTCCTAAAACTCCATAAATTGTACCCATTTCCAAATATTCTGGAAATAAACTTCTCGGGCCCCATTCGACTAATTTGTAATCTTTGACCCACTGCGGTTGGCAACCTTTACAACTGATTTTGTCCTTTGTTAGGCCAGCTTTAACTTTAAGCGTATTTAACCATTTGAAAAATAACGGAAAAAGCATTTCTAAAATTGTGTTCATCGCTTGTTTACCAATCATGATAATTGCTAATTGAATGCAAAGTTCCATTAAACAACCACCCGGTCCGCACTAGTTTAAATAAACATTTTTAATATTTAATTATTGCAAGAAGAATTCGTACCTCTTCTTGTCTATAGCCGAATATTTTATTGTATTTAGTTGGTGAGCCAATAAATTTTCCTTTAAAGAATGCTATATAGAAAATGGATGCATAATAATTAACAAATTGCAACAAATATATTTTTAATGTGAGTGAATCATCGAACTGCGTTTGTGTACGAAGTAATTCCATTTCCGTTAAATATTCCGCAACAAATGTATAAATCTACAAACCTAAGAATTCAAATAAACAGTAATGTAATATAACGAAATACTAAATACCCAATTAAATATGACGATACAAACTAAATTAATACAAGCCGCAGTACATGTAGTGAACAAAATTGCTGAACTATTATCAACTTCATCAGAATAAACACTTAACGCCACCAAAACGGACATTCGATACAAAACAACAGCAACAACAGTAGCCAAAGCCAATGTAACTAATAAAATAACAACGGAAAAACTGAAAATAGTTACTGGTACACGTATTTTCCAAAATGGTACATGTGGTTCCATTGTATTCGTAACAATATTCACTTGTTTACGTTTTACATGGGCTAAACGGGCCAAATATTGCGGTCGGGGATGTTCTTCTTGTACATCAAAACCCGTTAAGTCCCAACGATGAGTTATTTCGGCTGAATAACGTTTCCACATTTCCAAAAAAAGCGTTGCTGTAAATGGAATTTTATTTCGTAACTTGTTTCAATAGTATAATTGAAACATACCCCAAAAAGACATAAAAATGGCAAAAAACACCGTGGTTGCATTGTCGAATAAATAGGTAATGCGTGCATGGACGCAAGTTTCTTTTAAATCCCAATAATCACACCAATAATCACACAATGGACACATTTTAAGTGTTAAATTTCCATTGCATATGTCCTGACTAAAAAAATAATTAAAAACTCAGATGTTTTTATTTGTTTTGCTTAGTTAAATTCCACCTGGGTTTGTTGTCATATAAAGTAACACATGAATAAATAAAACAAGCAAGACCCACCACAGCTGCAGGTACAAGCATGTGTGTGTAAAATCCCAACCAAGCGAAGTACAATGCAATTTTTACACCAAAATACTCTTTCACATAATCCAAAGGCTGATAGCGATACCATTTTCTTATTGAGGCCCATTCGTTGTACAATAAGTTGCGAGTAGAGCCAGGAATACGTAAATCGCCCTGTAACAGATCTATCAAATATTGATTATTTTTTTAAATAAAGTACTATTTTCACATCGTGCAACGGATAAACAGCCGTATAAACTTTTTCGTTTAATAGACGTTCAATTCCAAAGGCAAAATCGTCGTGCTGATTTTCACTGAATCGTTTTCTATCTAATATAAATTGTACAATACGAGAATGTATTGCCGGAGTGAAGAAACACCTCGAATTCACATCAAATCTGTAAAATACTAATTATATTGCAAACCTTATGGAAAGTTTAATGGGAACGTACAAATATTCACGATCTCTACTATAAATGGCAGTAAAACGTTGTCCCTTTTCTGGAAACTTTTCACGGTCAATAAATACAGTAGCTTTTATTTTATCCCATGAGTTGTTTATGCCATCCAATATAAAATTTGTGCGATTATTAATTTGGTTCATGGCTGGTAGCTAAAACAATAAAATAGTTTTCAAACCTTAGCTACAATTTATTTTTTTTATTCATTCAAACTCATTTATTTGATTTTGTTAGTAGTTACTGTTGTTAGTCGCATAACTTTTTTAATACCTTCAGTCTTAGAAAAGAATTTACACTAGTATTGTTTCTAAAACCTCGTGGAGTTTTACATAATTCCTAAAGAAAATATTTTGTAGAAAAAAAACAATTTAAAATTAAAGGGTAAAATCATAGATGTCGTATAAATATTCGTAATAAGATAGGATGTCTATGTGTAAAATATTCTATTATTTGATTGCATAATTTTCAAATGTAGACAACCAATAATACGAGTAATTTTTGAATATTTTGAAAAAATTTGTAATTTTGTACCTCTCTCATAGGCATTCGTAATTTTAAAATCTCACTATAACGCCGCAAAACTTCATGTGGTGCATGGATCTAGAATTATGTACTTAAATCATTAAAAAATAAAAATTATTAAACATTATTTTACTTTAACAAAGTTTAATCCATTTTGTTCTTGCGGTTCGTGTTCAATTTCCAGTCCTTCTTTGACTAAATTGGACTCGAACACTCGTCTTTTGTCATAAGCTTCCTCTGTAATTGCATGTTCTGCGAATCCATCCCATACGAGAACGAAATCCACAGATTTAACACCATCCCGAAAGAAAATAGTCGGTTTAGGACACTTAACTGGATCCTCACAGGGCTTTTCTTTAAATGGACTAGAATTTGATACAATTTTTATGTTTGGATTGTTTGGTGCTGGCTTTGGCATTTCTACGAAGTCCCTGCAACACATTATGTATTTTATTTATATTTTTATTGTACACAAGGGTGTACAAATATCGATTAATGCGTATAAATACCTGTCCGTATCCATTTCAGAGTCTAAATTTTCACCACTTTGATACAAACTTATCACAGACATTGCAGATATATCATTTGTATGAGATTCTTGATCGATAAACGTTTTATTAACAAATACAGTACCATTGTTGCAATTCTTTAATGGTGCTACAGTAACTTTGCGTTTATTTAATAAGGTTTTTCCCACTTTTCCAGTGTTTCGTCTAATTGTAATTTCCGGAGTTGAATTTCTACGTAAAAGTGGAGCATTGTATTCGTTTGGTTTTTGTTCTTTTATCGACATAACACTAAAATAGAGATTATTGATCACAAAATTACATAGATTTAATTAAATTCATTATTTGCATAATAATTCTTGAGTGTTTAATGTATTCTTAGCTTAAAGTATTCCGAGGTTATGTTTTTTACTATTTTTAAAATGTTTTTGTCGACCTAAAAAATTACTGGCACACTCACTATTTTTTTTACAACAGGTGAAATGTGTAATGTTTAAATGCATTTGCTGAGTACACTTTTATTTAAAAAAATCCTGGAATTGATGACTAAATAAATTTTAAGTTGGGTGAGGACTTTGAACTACTCACTAAGAAAACTACAAGTAATAATCTAATAATACTTTATTTATCTTAATAATTTATATCTTCACTTTATTTGGAGTTGTTCCTCCTTGTTTTTGTTTCCTTTTACTTACGTATCGATCGTGTCGGCGCCTCATCTCAAGGATCTCTTTCATTTCCTCCTTATCTTCATCCTAAAACAGACTAAATATAAAGGATTTTTTTACGAGTTTCTACGGACTCACTGTTTGATTTAGCCGCAATACTAAAGCTAATTTTCCATCGGACATTGGTTGCGAATAAGCCATTAACTGTTTTAAACGTTCTGGAGGACTTACACCTCTTTCAACTACCAAAACAATTCTTGCCCATTGTCTTTGCCATTCATTACGTGTTTCAGCAATCTTCTGGTAGGTGTTACCCATCATAGCAATTAACATGTTGATTAATAGTATAGCGACAATTCCCATAAATATTACGAACAATATTTTTGCTTCGTATTCATGTTTAGTTCGTGCAAATGCATCGTAATATTCACCAAAGTTTGTCATCGACATCAAAAACATTGCCATTATTGATTCGATTGGAGTCGACATGGGATTTGTAGCGGAATCGTCCACTTCGTCTGGTGTTAATGGATTATCGAACGACAAAAATATAACATAATAAGCTAAAGAGATAATAATTATATTTAAAATATTAGGTTTGCCATTAATTTTGAAAAAACCTTGCGAAAATCCCATCACAAAAACCAAGTAAATAGAAGCAAAACGCAACAAATCGCCCATAACCATGCGATAAATCATTACAACGAATGGACCAACAGTTTTGAAGCCACGACAGAAGAACAGAAAATATGGGGCTGTTGTAAGCATTACAACTACAGCCACCGTGTCTTCGACTTCATCAACGCAAGCAACTCGCAGCCATGGAATTATCAACATTAAAATACAAGAGAAAAGAAACATAACGCGCGAGGGTGCAGTCATCTATAAATGTTTTAAAAACAACTAGAGATATAGACAATAATATAGTTTACCAGATTTTCAAAGAACATTCTCAATCCTAGGAAACGGGCCTCTCCAACAGCCGATGCAAGATAAACAAATGCTCCAACAGTCATGGCAATTTCCGCTGTAAAACGAATTTTCGCTTCCGGCGAATCGAGTTGCATTAAACGACATTCTTCTTGTAAATTGTCCCACCATTCCTCCATGTCATAATCATCATCTTTAGAAAGCCGTCATTATAAACCTATAAATATTATTGATTTGATGATTTCTTACCTTTGTCCGCGTTTTGTGTTAAATTCGTGTCAATCGAACTGTTTGTATGATTCAAGTGTGTTTTATGCATAATCGGGCCTGGTCTTAACGTAAAACTAATTAAAGAAATAAGAAAATAAAACGCAAACGTGAAGAATTGTCGGTAAAATTTGAATTTAACAAAAGTATTCCATTTTGCATTCAATAAATCGATTAAAACACCATCCATCAGTTCTAAATGCTCATCTTTATCCTGAAATTTGAAAAATTATTGGGTTATTAAGATTTATTGTTAATATCGTACACCAAAAACCACTAAATTTAATGCAGAAGTTTTACTAATCTGTCCAGTTTCCACATCAATTGTATCAATTTGCGATAATGGATATGCTGCACATGTAATACTGCCAATTTGCCAATAAATTTCCCTCTCCAAATTCAATATGTGAAAGAACATATCGACGCGAGCCAATTTGGCAGCCAATGTTAAAGGAGTTAAGTTTAAAACGTTTCGAATTGACAGACTCGAACCGACCTCGTAAGCCATATCGAATGCTTCTAATTTTTGATAAATAACCAATAAATGTAGAACTGTGTTTCCGTTAGTGTCTTGAGCGTCTGGATCAGCTCCTCGGGCCAACATTAATCGGAAAGACTCTTCCTGGCCGAGGCAAGCGGCAAAAGTTAATGGATATTCGCCCCAATAAACATATCTACAGAAATTTTCCTTGATAGGATTTTTTTTCAAGTGTTTATTAAGTTAATACCCATCGTAATTTGTTTCTGGACAAACATTAACCCATTCATGATCCAGACAGTCGTATCTGGATGATTTTTGATCTTCCGGGCACATAAAATTCCCGAAACAACGTTCTTGAAAATTAACACCAGCTTCTAAAAGGAATTTCACCATTGAAGGGTCTTCGTTAACGATGGCTATATGCAAAACGTTCTCTCCTTGGATGGAAACACCTTAATTATAGTAAATAAATAAAATTTTAGTTTGCCTACTACCATAATATTCGTCCGACATGTAAATATCGTTGATTAATTTCGGATAGAAGCGAAGAAGTCGTTTTGCAATGTCCGCATGCAAAGAAGTGGCATTCAGAAGGCATAAATGAAGGATTGTCTCACCAACGGCGCCTCTTTCTCTCAATTTCCAGCACACGTGGCGATATAAAAGCGGATCTAAGAAAAAAGCAAAGGGTTTTGAAAAACAGAGAAAAAATGAGTTTCTTTCAGTGTGAGAAATATAGAGATCACTGACTTTTCTGGTACTCTTCCTCGCTTATACCTGGCCCCTCATCATCAATTTCATATTCATCAGGATTTTCCATAGCTTTTAATGGCGGCAACTAAAAACAGTCAAATAATTAGATGAATAATATAGTTAAAAAATCCAATAATGTACTAATTTATGACGACCTCGTTCTTTGTTTCGCAACAAAACTAAATCTGATATTGGAATATAACGGCCAGCTCCTTTATTATACAAAAAATGTTCAACCTATAAGAAATAACATTGTTTCTAAGTAAAAGAAATTATTAAATTAACACTTGTAGATACTTTAGTTTTAATTGCATGATCAATTTCAGCATACTGTTTATTTTGTGCGGCTCGTTTCATCAATTCTACCAATAAACCACCTCCTGTAGATCAGAAAACATTTTATCTTTTTCGAAACAAAAATGTGAATAAACATTTGTTCAAAATACTTAACTTTCAAGTCGCACAACTTGTAAATCGGCTGCAAAGATGCACCCGCTTGTTTTTTAACACCACTAGTAACATTACTTTCAGTATTTCCCATTTTTTACAAGACGAAATATGTACTTAAAATTGGTACAAACTTTATTATTTTGGACTTGTTTTTCATATATTGATCAAACATACAAATTTCGGATCGATAAAAAAGAACTTGATTTATTATCTGTATAATTTATAATAAAAATAATATGTGAAATTAAAAATGGATAAAAAAATACATTATTTCTTGGTCTTTCCACGACCAGCTTTACTTGTTCCCGCTTTTGCTTTACTCGTACTTGCTTTACTTTTAGCTGTCTCCTTTTTTTCTTTACTTTTCACCTAAAACCAACCATTTACAAACCTAATTTATAATCTGAAAAAAATAATACTTTTATCATGGCGTCTGCTTGGACATCATCGTTATCTTCCTCTAAATCCTCCTCCACGTCTTCATCACCGTACTCATTATCAACTCGTGCATTTCTTTTCTTTGACACACCCGTATTTGTAGAGAATGGTAATAATGGTACAGATTTATTGTAAGCACGTGTAAAAGCGGCTTTCACCTAAAAAATTTTTCCAGATATCATGAATTTAACACTTTTATTAGCAAATTCTACTATTAAACTACCTTTGAATCGACATCAGCAAATGGATTTTTATTTGCACTTAATTTTGATAATTCAACTAAATTATCTAAATCTTCACGCAACAAATTATATTCTTTCATAATATTAACAGCTTTGTCAACACCATTAGTTCCATATTTTTTCAACGGTTTTATAATAGCATCTCGCAGTGGGCCAACATAATCCAGTCGCATGGCTTGTTTTCCACCCGAAGTACTACCAAAAAATAATTAAAAACAACAAATACAAATACAAACTGTTTTACTTACACCATTCTTGTGTGCATTTGTAACTCGCTTATAATTCTGTTCAATTTATTTTTTGTTGAATTCTTGCCCAACCAACCTGGGAAATCGATACGTGATTTAAAATGACCGGACATATAATAACCGGGCAAAACTGAAGAATAAACAGCTTGCATCTCTAACAAAGACCAATTATTCAGTTTGCGTATCTTTGAATCGATTGTATCACCATGACAAATAGCTTCTGCAGCCAAAGCAACACGTTCCATCACTTCATTTCTTCAGCAAATACAAAAAAAATTATAAACAACATCTAAAAGCAAGAATTAACTTACGGTTCACAATGTGGTTGTACGCTTAAATAATTTTGCTGTACAAATAATGGCCCTAAACTATAATCGTAGAAAAATAAGCCCATTTTATCAGAAAACGACATGTTCTGTTGTGAACTTTCAGTAAATACCATTCGTATTACTTCCCACGGCCCCAAGACTATATCCTTTTTCGATACGTCACCAACTTTAACATCTTTCTCGCATGATAAAACTGATAGATGGTTTAATGTTTGTCGAATATCACAACATGTTGCTTCTATAATGTTATCCAAAGCTTTCTGATCCACTTTTACATTCTCTTGAGCACAAATAGTCAACATAGCATTCTAAAACAATTACACAAATCAATTCAATAGTAATTATTGAATGAAATAAGCCTTGGTACCCTTATTTGTTCCACATTCGGTTTATTAAATCGTAAATCGAAACAATAATTAGCCAACGAACGTATTTTCTGATGTTGTCTATCATTACACATACAAATAATTGGCACATTTGTTGTTTTTATCAAACTTATCAATTCTTGCATACCACCTCTGTCTTCATTTCCTGCCATTCCATCCACTTCGTCCATCAACAATACACGTTTACATTCTGCATTCGAACCATGGGCAAAGTTCGCCAACGTTTTCGTCGACAATAATTGGGAAACTTCTGATTGCAACGATTTTTTACTACGTGTATCAGATGCATTGAATTCAACAATATCATATCCCAATTCTTTACATACTAATGTAGCCGTTGTTGTTTTACCAACACCAGGTGGGCCGCTTAATAAAGTACATTTAAAACCAGCACCATTGTCAGATGTTGAAGTACCATAAAAACTTGGTTTCGGCTTGATTTTCTCTTTACGACATTTCTCCCAATTTTGAAGCCAATTACGTAGTTTAGTAACGTTAGATTGCTGACCAATAATTTTCTTTATTGAATCCGGCTTGTACTTATCAGTCCACGATAAGTCAACTTGCTTTGGTTTTTCAATTCTTGTAAATTTCCTTGGTTCAACAGGTTTTGAAGGAACTTTTTCGGGTTTAGGAATTTTGTTGTTTTCAATTTTTGTTTCCGGTAGTTTTCCAACTTTCTTAGGTAAGTTTTCCACTTCAATACCCAAATCTTCACTGGAACTCGATGCTATTTTCGTAAACTTTGGTTCTAAACCAGATTTTGTAAGGATCATATCGAGCAGTTCATCTTCACTTATTGTTGAAATACCATAATTTTGCGCTTTTTCTAACTTTGCCGGGCCTGGATCGTCTCCAACAACAACATAGTTCACTTTTTCTGCGAATATATTAAAATTTAACATAGTATAAATTAAATATATAATTATTTACATGGATAATTAACAGTAGTTATTAAAATTTACTCACTGGAAACGCCGTGAACTACCCTCCCACCATGTTCATTAATTAAATTTTCAAACTCCTCTGACTCCAAAGAATCTAAAACGCCTGTTCGAAGAAAAGTTAAATTCTTTAAACAGTCTGGCTTTCCTTTGGGCATCTCCTTAGAACCATGATGTTTCGGACCGCCACGATTCTTGTATTGTTGATAAAGCATTGCAGAATAACGACGTTTTTCGTACGCCATTTGGCCAGGATCAATTCCAGAATCAGTGTGCTCCAATTTCATTCGTTTGCTTGGAGTACCTTCTAAAATAAATAAACAAAATAAAATAAAATTGAACTGGAAATTTTCTACCATTTTCTGAAGGTTTTCGGTCTCGTTTTTTCTTTTCTTCACTCTTTGGCTGTGCTTCAACTTGTTTCTCTGAAATTTCCATCGATTTTTCCAATAAATCCACATTTTCACACAATAATTCATCGTCCAGATCGAGTAATGTTTGTTCGAAATTTTCATCTTTGTGTACAGCAGATTCGGAGGATTTTGATTTATCCTTTCGTCTACCTTTCGTCGACTTCTTGTTATTACTAGTTTCGTCTTTGGGCTGCACCGGAACTTTACTCTGAACTATAGGTGTTTTTTTAAATTTATCGAAGATATTAACAGGTTTTAGTTCGGATGGTGATTTTGTTTGCTTCTTTTGTGGTGACTTTTTCTTTGGTGATTGTTTTTTATCATCTTCAGAATCTGAATCTATAACTATAGCTTTACGTTTATTTTTGGTAACTGGTTTCTTTCTGACAGCTTCAGGGGTCTCGTTAATAATGTTTTCATCGTCTGAATCGGCAATTGGCCGTGCTGGTTTCGGTTTATTGCTGGTTTTTGATTGTACAGTAAAATATGATCGAATATCCTGAAATTTTTCAAGGTTAGATCAAATTTAGTATTGTAAAATACAATACCCTTGACATGATCCACAAAAGAAATAAATGTATAATACACTTTAACAATTATCGCACAATTATATAGTACTCAATATTTAATTTATAATCGATTTTAATTGTTATTTTAATAAGTAGTCTAAAAACCGCGAAACATTTTTAGTTTTTGACAGAAAATTCAAATTGCCAATTTGACCGACTGACAAGTTGACAACATAAGAAAACATTTTTCCTAAACAAGTATCCTAAGTTTCTAACCTCAAATTTCCAATTTGAAAAATGATATAAAAATGTTAATAAATCGCTTAATTTTAAATATATTTCGCCAACACACATGTTTATCTGCAAAAAAATACTACAAATTTTATTCTACTAATTTAAATTATCAATTCAACTTAAAAATTAAAAATGTTTCCATTACAGACTACGTAAATAGCATTCGCAAAGAATACAATGAATTTTATGAAGGAAAGACAGAAATTAATAGTGCTCAGTTAATAGAATTCAAGCCAGTGATTCAATTACTAAACGAACGTGAAAATCTAGTCAAAAATATACATGAAGCAAATGAATTGCTTGAAGATAAGGACGAAGAACTTCGTAAACTTGCTTCTGAAGAAAAAAGTCAATACGAACAATGTATAAGAGAAATTGATGAAAAAATTTTAGCAAATCTATTACCAACAGGGAAAGAGGATGAAATAAATTCAGTTGTTTTAGAAGTAAATGCCGGAGTAGGCGGTCAAGAAGCCATGTTATTCGCAAAAGAATTGTTTGATATGTACTCAAATTATTGTGCATTTAAGGGCTGGGAACAAGACATCGCGGAGTATACAACAACAGATATAGGTGGTATACGACGTGCTGTGGCTCTTATAAACGGCACAGAATCATTTCGACACCTGAAACACGAAGCAGGGGTTCATCGAGTCCAAAGAATTCCACAAACGGAGAAATCTGGGCGAATTCACACCAGCACTGTGTCTGTATTTTGTCTTCCACAACCAACTGAAATCGACATCAAAGTCGATCCGAAGGACCTTAAAATTGAAACGAAGAGATCGAGTGGAGCCGGAGGACAGCACGTTAACACGACAGACAGTTGTGTACGAATAACACATTTACCAACAAATATTACTGTCGAATGCCAAGTGGACAGATCCCAAATTAAAAACCGAAAAATGGCCTTAGCTAGACTAAATGCAATGCTCTATCAAAAAGAATTGGAATTACAAATGGAAGGTGTGCAAGCAACAAGAAAAGGCCAAGTTCGTTCAAATTTTCGCAACGAAAAAATTAGAACGTACAATTTTTGTCAAGATAGAATCACTGATCATCGTTTAACGCAAAATGGGACATTACACAACTTGGAAGGATTCTTGGATGGTGGACAATCCTTAGATAATTTAATTAATTATTTAGATTATGATTATAAATTAAATGAATTGTTAAAAATTGTAAATAGTATAAATAAAGTTAAATAGTATTTATTATCATTACTTAAATTTGTCATGTTTTTCCATAGGGTATTTCATAAAATTTAAGAAAATTTCGAACGCGTAATTTTTGGCGGGAAATTTTCGAAAAGTGTACTCAAAGGATTAAAATGAAAAATTCTTTATTGAAAATTGCGTTTTATTTTTCATTACGTATGTGATATGATTGATTGAATAATAATGTCATTTTTGACGTATTTATAGTATAAAAATTTAAAAATTATCGTATAAATACACTGTAATTAGAATTTATTTTTTTTAATTTAACGCATAATTGAATAATAACAATGGACGGGTGTACAAATGTGAATAAAGATATGGTAAAAGCATTAATTAAAAGCAGTATAATGGATAATTCTATTAAAAAAGAGTTAGCATTGTCCACAAATTCCTTATCGGAAAATTCTGTCGATGAAGATGGAGGTAAATAAAAGACTACAAAAAACGTTTTAGTGAAAATTCAACAAAAGTTTTAAATTAGATACAATGGGATGGCTTCATACAGCTCCACTTACAGTCAATGAATACGATGAACAATTGAGATCGCTAAAAATGGAAAATTTCAATTTAAAATTGCGTATTTACTTGTTAGAAGAAAAATTGGGTATTAATTTTACGTTGAATAAGGACAATATTTTCAAACAGAATGTTGATTTACAAGTAGAGAAATTGACTTTGTGTAAAATATTCTGAATTATTTGTTATTTTTTAGACGCAATTATCAAATTTACAAGGAGAATTACAAGAAAAACACGATTTACTATGTCAAGCCGTAAAAGCAATGGAATTCGAAGATGAACAACATAGGAAAAGTTTACACACTAAAGACGATTTAATAAATCAATATAGACAAGAACTTGATGATTTGAAAAATCAAATAAACGTGGAAAAATATCAAATTATGTTTATAGTTTTAACTAAATATACTTTTTAATTATAGGCTACAAGTGAACTTGATGATATTTCGAATAAAAACGACTTATACACCCGATTTTCCACAACAAATCTAAAAAATAAAATAAAAACACTGGAAACTGAAGTATCTAATTTGATTAGTTTTCTCTTTTCAATATTGTGTATGTTAAATAAAACATTTTATTTTGCAGTTAATTGTTCAAAAAGAAAATAACTCTGTTTTACAATCCAATGTGGAAGAAAATGATAGTTTTCGTGTTAAATATGAGTTATTATTGCAGGAAAATCAACTAAAAGATGAGAGAATTAGAAATTTGTTGTTAGATATGGAGAAAATGGATGCTAAATTCAAAACGAAGGTAAGTCAATTGGAGGAAAAGTTTGAAAAATCAACGAGTGAATGTCAGAGATTATCCGAAAAAGTTCAAGACAATTACAAAGTAATTGATGATATGTTAACGCAAATGAATCATTTAAGACGCAAATATATGTGTGCGAAAAGTGACTTGGAAAATGAACATAAAAAAATTGCGCGGGCTCAAGTTTCAAATGATATGAAGATTGCTAATTTGGAAGAACAAAATACAAAACAAAAACAGAAGATATTTGATTTACAAACAAAATTGGAAGCGGCAATAATTGAAGTGAAAAAGAATCAGAACTTGGCGGTGACTAAATGTGCAATGAATGATCGATAAATGGTGATAGGTATTGATTCATTTTCAGATTAAAACTCAACAGCATTTAATGGATCTTCGAAAAAAGGCACATTATCAGCACTATCTCTACCGTTAGTAAAATCACCAAAAATGTTACACCAAGACAAATCTGTGATAATTAATGATGGAAATGTAATAGCGAATATATGGAATTAATTTTTGTCAAAAAAATTAAATGAATTGTTAAATATTGTAAAGAAAAACAAATAAATTTGTAAATTTTATTGTATTGTTAGTTGCATTCATAACAAGTTTTAAAGTCAAGGTTGGTAATAATTATTTACCTGGCAACAGCCAATCACAACATTGACGGTTATTTTCAAATGTCATTTGTGACCATTTTGTGACCGTTGAAGTTGTTAAAGAATGTTTGTATTTTATTTTTAAGAAGTTATTGTAATTTTATTATTTTTAAAGTGATTTTAATATGGAGAAAAGTGTTTCAAACATTAATCTTGACGAGTAAGTACAAATTCTCAATTTAATCACAAATACTTTTTTTGTGTTCTACAATATTTATTTAAAATTTAATATATTTACAAAATGATGATAAATATTTGTTGTTTATTTTCTAGAAGTATTTGATTTTAGGCTTATTTGCTATTTTATCCAAATAAACAATTCATGAATCACTCCAAGCAAAATTATAATTTAATGACTTTTTAGAACTACTGAAATCTGTAAATATCAAATCAACCCCCTGTAGTAGTGGAATTTTGTATGAAAAGTTCACCCACGTGCTGTTCAAATCGATTTTTCAACCCTCCACCTGCATTTTGGCTTATCTATGACTACCTGCCCCTATTTTCCTCTTTCTCTAGCACGTCCAGACATTATGGAACGTACTTCGTTAATTAGTTCGGCCATTAGTGGGGTCCACGAGAGCCAGAGGCTGTAAATTGAATGAATTTTCAGTTGAGAGTTTGTTGTGATTCAGTTCGCCAGCAAATATATATTATTCTAATTTCATTTCAGTTTTAGTTTTAATAATGGTGTGGTTTTATTTAATATTAATATGATATAAATTTGTAAAAACGTATAACTTGTGAATACTAAATATAGTTTTGTTTTATATGTAATTTTACGCCGTAATAAAGACGCTTACAGCGCAAATTAATAAAAATTTTGTGTTATATCAAGTGATAAAAATGTCGTTCTTTAATTTTAACAATTGTACAACTCCAGTACGATCAAAATCCGATGTACATATACCAAAAAGTCCATTTTGGTAAGAATTTTGATGAAATTTTTGTTTGTTTTCAAATAATCGTTATCAGTTGGTTTGTGTGTATATATTTTATGATTTTTAAACTTTCAGTATCAGTAAGATTACAATGAAATTGAATATTTTATAACAACAAAAAAATATAACTGGGGATAATATTAATACTTGTATCCTTAATAAATATGCCCTTGTAAACGGATAAATGTAATAATTGGCAATGTTTGTCGTCATTATGGCTTTTCTGGTGAAAACATTACGGCTATATTATTTTATATCGTGAAAAACGGTGCATTTATCATATATGGGGGAACTTTCAAATGTAAAATAATTCACCTGTCGTTATTATTGGCACTACTTTTGATGTTTTCCATCTATTTTTGGTTCATTGAACTGAAAATTATTATTTTAAAAGGAAAATTTAAATGTGTTGCAGACAATTTATTAAATAAACTTAGGGCAGTTTAAAATTTTCTTTAAATTCTACAATTTTCATAGCGTTTACCTTTTGATGTTGTTTTATAGCAAATTTAACTATTTGACAAACAATTTATAATGTAAACTTTAGATAATTTGGTAATTCATTGGTAATAAAGTCGTTTTTATTGTACCAGTTGCATCAATTTTATCAACATACGATATTTACATTTTTTTTTTTGAACAGAAAATAGACTTTGTTATTATCATAATAATTAAAATTGACCTTAATTTTTTGAATCCTACACAATTTTCCGCTCAATTTAGTATTATATTTATAAATATTAATTTGTTTTTGTTAAATTTTTACTCCCATTCAATAAATTCCATTATTTGCCAAAACTGTGGGTGATTTTATTTATTGTGTAACATTATCTTAAAAAATAAAATTATCATGTACTTTATGGGTCGTGTATTTCGTTGATAAATCTTGAAGAAATTTGTCCATTTGATTATCTTATTTCTAGAATTTAGGTGGTTCGTTTTTTTTTTTTTTGGTTGTTTTATATTACATTCATATATCCATCCAAGCAGGAAGAAGACTTTTGTGTATAATGAAGACTAGTCTCCTCCTCTAATATTTAAATATAGAAAACGTAAATGTGTCTTATGTGCGTTTTTATTTTGCTTCTTTTAAGTTTGTGTCGCTCTGCTGTTTAATTTTAAGGGGCGCAATAAGAAGGATGATGATTTTTTTCTTGTGATTAAAGTGGAAATGGGGCTGGTGGATATGCAGCTGTTCGATGTTATTTTCCATCTATATTTCCAATAATTGTTGAAAACAAATTATTTATAATATAATATTTGTATATATTTTAAAATAGGCAATAAAACGTCATTTTATTTCATAGTAAATTTATTATCAGTTATTAAAATGATTGAAATTCCATATGAATGTTATTTTTACTTATATTAGTTATTTTTTAATTTATTTTCAGTACAAGTCCAAGTCAACTGCATGATGTTACAGAAGAATCTAACTCTTCATTATCCAGTAAGTTTTATTGGCATCTAACTATTAAATTTTTTGTTAATTTTTCTTACAATTTTATTTATTCTATTTACGTTACAATGTCGTTTATAGAACAATTAAAATTGCAAATGTTAAAACAAATAAAACTGATGGATTTATGCCAGAAAGAATAGAAAAAAAATTATTTATAATTAAATTACGAAATGTTGAATGGAGCGCGCCTTCGCCAAAATTTTTAACAACCTTTATTATCCAATTGATTCAACTTGATTTTTAAAAAAACAATCGAAGGTTACATCAATGTTTGGATTTATTTCTATGGTAACGATTGTTTCCATAGAAACAAAGCCCAACTTGATAAATTAGTTGATTTGAAAGTTTTTTTTCAATTAATTGTGAACGTATTTGTAAACAATTCAAGTTTATGTAGGTTTTAAAACGTTTGTTAAGAAAAAAAAAATGTATACGTATAAAAAGTGC
The DNA here is from genome assembly GCA_004796505.1 of Oryzaephilus surinamensis. Taxonomy (NCBI): domain Eukaryota; kingdom Metazoa; phylum Arthropoda; class Insecta; order Coleoptera; family Silvanidae; genus Oryzaephilus; species Oryzaephilus surinamensis. Next base: position 60,153 of record SSSI01010431.1, read on the forward strand.
ATCTGTTGTACATCACCATAAAATACACGTTAATCTAATCGAAAACATGTTTATTTTTATTTACATTTTAAAATGGATGTAAATGCGTACAACTTTATTAGTTTGAAATAAAAATTAGTTTACTATAATGAAATATAAATGTAAATATTAAATTGAGTTTTTAATTATTTAATTAGCTTTTGTTTGAAATTAATTTTTCTGGAATAATGAAATTGAAAAAAAAGGATTCTTGAACAATTCTTGGCACAGATTTATAATTTTCCTGCCAAAATTAATGTATTCCAGCAGTTTAAATATTTATATAAATAATGTTGTAAAAATAAAAATTCTTGTTTGAAAATTGCGTTTAATTTTTCCATATGTACGTGCTTAAATTACGTAATATTTTGATTGTATTAAAATAATGTCATCTTTGACGTAATTATAATAAAAATTATTGTAATTGATATGATTTTTTAAAAATAAATCATCGAAATATCTTATAAATTTGTATACCTAAAAATTATTGTATAAACTCTGTAACTCTATACATATTTATTTTTTTAATTTAACGCCAGTGGCGGCTGGTCAGATGAGGCAAATGAGGCCGGGCCTCATCCATAATAACAAAATTAATAAAAAAGATTCAATTAAGTATTAGGTTCTATTTCATCTTTGTTTTAAGACATATTTGTATACAAAATTTAATTTTAATTGTGTTTTCGTGTAATAGCAATTTCTATGACAAATTGACAATATTTGGTAGTATGTACTTGTTTTTAAACTTTTTACAAGGCTACAAAATATATATATCAGCACTGAAGTCATGAAGTGCGGCCACATTTTTATAGCCTCAGTAGTCAGTTTAACAGCGGGCTAAAAAGTAGAATGTTGGCATAGGCGAATAGGCAATTTCTAAAACAAGTCGAATGAATTATCATACAGTTGAGGCCGATTTTTCGTGGCCTCTCGATCGTTAGCGCTACATTTCGCTAAAACACCACTCAAGTACTACGTTATATCTGATTTTCATCTGCCCGTCATTAGTAATAT
>SSSI01010432.1:0-18841 GCA_004796505.1 Oryzaephilus surinamensis
GTTACAACCATTTATTACTTGTAACAAATCTATAATGTTTTTCCTTCAAGAAAAACACCACGTGACCTTTTGTTGAAAGACTACCAATGTAATTATTTAAAAAAAAAACATTTTAATTATCAAATTTAATTGAAAATGAAAATAAAAACAATCTAGGTAATTTTAGTTATAAATAAAAATCAGTCTAGTTTCTGATGCAGTTTTTTTTGTAAACAAAAACCGGTCTAGTTTCGGGCCTTTTTTATTCATAAATAAAAACACTATGACGAATAATCACGTGGAATTTTATTTACAGGAAAATACTGTAGGTACATAATAATTAATTTTACTCTTATTTCTATAATTTTTCGTACATGGTGAACTTACATAATAAAATTATATACTGTGAATTTTATTGATATAGTTAGTTATAATTTAATTGTCAATAAATAACTAAAGTTAAATGTAAAGTAAACTTATAAATGAATTATAGACAATATGTGTATGTAGAAATATTCAATTATACGCTTTAATATTTACTTAAAAATAAATTAGAAGAAACTTTTGTATTGTAATCAATTTTAATAGCATCGAATATAATTTTGTAACTAAATTTTAAGTACTATATATTTAAGAATATTCCGTATGACGTAAACGTTGAATGTTAAAAGTTACTTTACATTTTTTTAATCAGTTTTTATAGTTTCTTACACTGATAGTTAATGACTTTGTATTAAAATTTGTATATTAAAATCATTAGAAGCTTATAGATAAAAAACTCTAGTAATTTTATTAACATTATACGATGTAAATTCAAGATTAAAGTTCATTTCTTCACTGTTGAATACGATTCATTATTTTCAGGTCAGGATTTTGAAATAAAATGTCTATAAGCAAATTTACCTGACATAAAAAACGGTTCAAAGTTTAAAAAATAATAATACATTATATGTGATTTTTTGTTTATAATGAAAATCTTCCATTTTTAAATACAATACAAAAGAATTAGTAATAAATTCATGGTATTTTGTTATGGAATTTTTTACCAAGTATTTTTTACATTGTTTGATGCATAAAAACCGACATTTCATAACCGAATTTTCCTAAAGCTCTCGTGTTTTCGCTAAACTATATTATTTATTTATAAGTTTGATGGTTAGATATTTTGAAATTGCTTTTTCGTACAACATGACTTCAAAAATCGGCATTTCTGCACTCGCATTTTGTTGAAATTTAAGTTTAAGTGCAAATTTACCATTTTCAACAAACTGGCAACAAATAATTTTGCTTCAAAAACAGTACAAATGAAATCTCCAAGGCAGTGAACTGGAATATGTAAACAATAATTGTAAATAAATGAGTGGGTAAGTTTTTCAGACTTTACAATTAAGCTTGAATACTAATAAACGTTTAAAAATATGATAAATATCAATTTTTTGCCGTTTTCTACCACAACAACGCGTTTTTGTTGCCCTTTAATAGAAATTCTGCTATTCATGATTACTAATTCTCCACTTTCATAACAGAATGTAACAAATTTTGTAACATGCCTACCATTTAATACACGAAAACCAATTACATACAATGTTTTATGAGTTGAACCATAATAAAAATTAAAAATTTACATAAAAGGCAACATTTTTCGTACGTATTGATTATTTTAAAGCGATTGTCATTAAAATTAACTATTTTATTATTATGTGGGTCAAGTTCATTACTTTTCTTTACCAAATATCTATGCCTGTATGTATTTAAGTTGCAGTGTATGCGATGTGTTGCCAATTGGTAATACAAGTAATATGGTATTGCGTTGAAAATGAAAGTAAATGTTTATAATAATATTTTGAGAAAGACGAAAGAGAGACAGATTACAATAAACCAACTGTACACTGTTTCTAATTTACTTTAAACAACTAAATAATCACCACAGTTAGACGATTGCATTTTAAATAGTGTATTGCACTTCGATTTCTGTTTTAAAATGCACTTATGCATTTATTATTCTATGACTTTTACATAATTATAACGTAATGTCAGTACTATTAGATATTATTGAAACCTTCTCACATTTTATTTACGCACAATGATGTGAAATTGTTGGAAAAGTGTTAAAATGTTGGGCGAAACACTATTTGCCTAATTATTGGAATTTAAAACATTTTAATTACCGTCTAACAATTTCATTCTACATAAAGATAACCCCATTTTCTTAATAATACAAAATTAATATTGGTAATTTATTGCTAGAACATAATGATGTACTAGGAAAAGTTTTAAAACTTCTCCGAAAACATGATAGTTCAATTTATAAAATTTATTATTCATTTTTTGGGTGCCATAAAATTACTTACGGGTTTAATTAGGCCAAAAAGCTAATTTTCACTTACAAACGTTTACCTACATTGATAAAATAGTAATTATTCCGGCAAGTACAGATTTATTGCGTTTGTTGACAAGTAAAAGTCTAATATTAAATAAAGAGGAAATTGTTTTTAATAATATGTAGTCAATAATTCTGTGAATATGGAATTTGATACAGGGTCAACGTTGGAACAAAGAAGAATCAACAGAAATCATCAAAATCTTTAAAACATAATTATAATTTATTTTTCAAATTCCTATATTACGTAAACAAATTGATTGAAATATGATTCCTCAGGCAAAGTGTTTCAATGTTAACAATAATTTGCGTAATAGTCGAAAAAAATACTCATACTTTATATTGATGAATTGTTAATATACATAATTATAAATCTTAATGATTATTCTGGTAAAAAAACGGTAGGTAAAGTTGTTCATCAAATACAAAATTCATTTTCAAATGATTTATTATAATCGACGTTATTCAATAAGCCAAAAGTCCACTGTAGACAATTTTTTTCTATTTTTGTCACATTACTTTTGTGGTTTCTCTGACTTCCTAGAAAACTACTCATTTTTACACTAAATACCGACCATAATTTGTAATTTTACTAAAAATGCATTAAAAATCATCAGTCCAAAAGCTCGTATTTGAGAAAAAAAGCTCGTGATCGCATTCTAATTAACAAATTGAACAAAATTCAAGTTTATCCACAAAATTGTTTTCTATTCATTGGCAAATCCTTGAGCGTTTCTTGTTATTTAACATAAAAATATTTATTAATTTACCAAATCTGAACAACAATTCTATTTTACTTGTAATTAATTAAACGTTATAATTTAAGTTTTCTAGAATTATTTCGTATAATGGGATACCTAATAATATTATTGTGGAAAGTTTTTATTTTTCGAAGATAATAACTACAAAGTCGTTGACATATTGTAAATATATACCTATACATTAAACAATGGTCAAAAATTATTAACTTCATTATGTGTACAAGTTTAAATAAAAAAGATATTATATATCCATTATTGAAATCGTATTGTTAAGAAAATTTGGTGAAATTCACAACGACTCGAGAATTGCCAAGAAATGTCCGTATTACAGCATCCATTTATGGATATTTGGTCAGATGTAGGAAAAACTAAAATATTTGTGATTAGTGTTTCAAGTATAAAATTTTTTACGTTCCTATCCCCTCTGAAAGCTCCGCTAATTCATTCTATAGGTAGTAAAAATAAACAACGAAAAGATATATATTAATATTGCCGACATTTGCTTAGTTGTCAGTTTAACACTACTAGCAATAAGTGACCACAGCAGTATCGAACACCCTATATATGCAGAATATTTCACTTTTACCAAACGCAATTCAAATTTTGTGCTTGAATTTGTAGTGCACCTGGATTTTGCATTTGCAGTTCGATAATTAAAAAATAGTTATAAGTTTAGAATTTTGTGATTAAGGGACACATTTACGTGCGTTTTTTTTTTGTTTAAATAATTCCTGTAAGTATACTGAGGCTCTGATTTAGTCTATAAACATTTATGAAACTGTAACACTAGTTTTAGTATTACGTAAAATGATTATTAATGGAATTTTCTTACAACCGGTCCGTAAACTTAAAATTAAATATGTTCAGGTGTGTTTGTTACAAAATTAATCTTTTTTTATAAATATTTCCAGTCATTATTCGCTGTTTACTAAATGAAAAACAATTGTATTCGTTAAGGACAATAGGTATATATTAAAGACAGTGTACAACAATAAAAACAACAATAAATTTTTATAATAAAGTGTATAATAAAGGGCAAACGGTTAAAAAATGGTATTATACGGGGAATGAACGAAATGAATTCATAACGAAAATCCGAAATATGTATGATAATTACGAAATTTGAATTTTTCGTACGTACATTGCACCTCCAGCATTAAATTTATATAATATTACAATATCTTAATGCCTTAAGGTGGTTTATAATTAAAATTTATGTCAATGAAACTATTTACAATGTAATGCCCATCTATATACAACAATTTTATGATAAACTTATTGACAAATTACATTATAATTATTAAGTGTGTAGGTATTATTTTAAAATATAAGAAAAGAAAGTTAATAAGATTCGCTTAAAAATCTACAATTGATTTTGCCTTGATTAATTCAGAGCTTGATTGATTGAATAATTCTATAAAATAATACATAAATATGTTTATTTTTTGTTGTAAAATTTGGCCTTAAGAAATACAAAAATCAATTAACAACCAATTAATAGAATATAAAATTTTAAGTGTCATTATACCATTTCCGTACGTACGTGTTTATACAAAATAATTCAAAAAATGATAATTAGGTAGTATTTATGATTTCTAAGTGCATTTGTCTAGTCGGTAATTGAAATTTCTCTTATTCTCGTATACCACAAGGTGAACTTCTTGATTTACATTTAAGATAAGTCATACATTTTTCTACAATTAGAGGAAAAATTTTTTATATGGAATTTTCATTATTTATTTCAACAGTTTTCAATTTTATTATAAGGAAATTTATTGGATTTTTATGCGATTTTATTATTTACATTAGAATGTTTGACGTATGGAAAACTTGCAAATGAATTAATTATTATTAATGGTAAATATTTAACATTAATTACCTATTCTAATTAAAATCATCAATTTTCAAAATGAATTCTTATGTTTACTGGGTAATTTTCTTCATTTTAATTTGTTGATTTTTAATTTGTTTGTATTTTTTTATATTTGAATAAACATATATATTTTAGTACTGTGATTTACTGTATTTTTTAAAATATTCAAAATAAGACAAATCGATAGACAATTACAGTTAACTTTATAAAAAATTTATTTAATTAACTGTATTATTCTATTATTCAAGTTATGTGTAATATGTAACTTCTTCTTTTTAATACTTTATAATAGCACTATTTGTATTCAAGGTAAATTTTACTTGTTTATTTATGTTTTTTCTCAACAAAAAAAATTTTAATAACATTATGTGTACGAGAGTTAGTAATAATAAAGTATTATAATGTGATTTTATTTGTTCCGTTTTAGAGTGTTTGAAAAATGTCTGGAGTTACAGCAACAATTATGAATTCTTACACGAATTGGATGGATTCACATACCGGTAGGTGTTTTTTTTTTCATAAATTCGGCTTCATTTCAGTGAAAATCATTTCTAATAGTGAAAGAAATAAAATAAATGTTAATTTTCTCACGTCATCAGCCATTATAAGTACCAAGCGAGAGGCTGTGTTTATAATAAAAAGAACATGACTGAAAAATTTGAGTCCATTGACTTTTTTTTAGCTATCAATTTTGTATAATCGCGAATCTTCAAGTTCTGCAAGTAATCTTAGACATGTACCTATTGACGTCATTCGGTATTTTATTCTTTAACGAAAACAAAATAAAAAATTACCGGTTCTAATAATTTATCTTACCTGAACACACGATCTGTAGAAACTTCTAGAGGTTTAGATAAACCACAACAACATTTAAAAAATTCCGAATTTTCTCAGTTGATTTGAGAGTGGAAAAAATTTTGGTCATCATTTTTTATTCTTGTTTGAAACATCCGTTTGCAAAATAAATTTCTTAATAATGCACAAGTTTCCACTCTAGTTTCTTCTAAATACCAATTTTTTAAATATAGTGCAATTAAAATTAAATAAAAGTTAAGTTCTGCATTCGTTCAACTAAAAACATAATAAATAATTAGAGTTTTAATTTGAACTGCGTTGTTATTATAACATTTGGTAATTTTTAATTGTAGAATTCTGTTAACAAACACCAGTTCTGAATTTCCAGTTAATTTGCATAACATTTTTATTGATTAATCATAATCCTTTTTTATAATGTTACTATAAAAATAAACTTCTCGATTTGACTTTTGTTTTTATTGGATTTTTTTCTGAATTCATAAACAAACCGTGATATTCCGACAGATTTCACTTGAGGTGCGAAAAAAAAGTTGATTGTTTAAAAAGATGCACTATTATTACATAAGAGGAACTTTAATTGCTTTCGGTGTATATTTAGGAAAAATTGAGGTCATTATCTTGTCATCATCATTATCGCAAGTATGGCCTTGCCACTATATTTCGCAAGAAAAGAATGTCAATAATTTAAGAAAATTGAGATTATCGATTCATTTACTCATTACACATTGTGTAGCTTTCATCTTTTCATGGCCAAATAAAAAAACAACAAATCGTTTAGGTTGTCATTAAAAAATACATTTTTCTATAGATTTATTTGTAAAATTTTTATTTTTGATTTTTACAAATTTGTAAAACCATGTATTTGAATAGGAAGTTATTATAAATCGTTCAATTTGTTTTATTTTACATAAACTTGTTTTATATTTTGTGGAAAGTTAACTAAAAATAGGGATATTACAATAAAGTTACTTAATTGAGAAAATGAAATAATATAATTTTCTATAATTTATAATAAAAATTAACTGTATTTTGATTTAGAAATAAACATTGCACCAGAATTAATTAATATTAATCGGAACTTTCTATTAACCATTTATAAGTATTAAAATGATGGCGATCAAACTGGTAAAAATTATTCAAATTTATAGCAGCGAAATTAATTCATTGATTCACTAATTTGTTCGTATGAGTAAAAAAACTAATTAAAAACCGTTATTGTTAAATTTGAAGCTCATTGCTTTGTAGAAGAATAGAAAGAAATACTTTTTATTTGATTGTAAAGAATAAATTAATAAAGAACCCTTCTTGTGAAAGATTTGTGTTTTTGTATTTCGAATTATGATTACAAATATCACTTTTTTTACATATTATTGCTTGCAATAACACGCTAATTGAAATTGTGCGTTACGCTTGATGTCATTTTCTTTCATCAAAGAAAAAAATCAGGCAAATATCAATAGACTATTGCAAAATATAATAACATATACACTTAATAACATGCAATTAAGGAAAATATCATGATTGAACAATTAACAATGATGATAAATAATGAACAATTTGGAAATCCAACATATAAAATTTTTTCACATGAATATTACCTAGGAAGTAAATTTTGCTAAGGTTAAAATGTTAATAATTTGCGATTAGTAGTTTTTAATCAGTTTTAAAAATAAATCAAGGTCCATTCAAATTATTATAATATCTTTTTTTCAGAATAAAATCATAAAATCTTATGAACAAACCATTCCATTCATATGCAACCAACATTATACGTATTTTAAATGTTTTTTAGATCCTCGGACCATAGATTGGTTTCTGGTCGGTTCTCCGGCATCCCTATTCACAATTTTAGTTACTTATGTTTATTTTTGCAAATATGCTGGGCCACAATATATGCGGGACCGAAAACCCTTCGACTTGAAGAACGTCATCATTTTTTATAACGCTTTCCAAGTATTCCTCAGCGCTTATTTAGTTTACGAGGTAAATAGAAACTGTATAATTCATTTGACTAGATGCTTAATTAATAAATGCAATTTATTTTAGGGTCTTAGTGCGGGTTGGCTGACTTACTACAGCTTTAAATGCCAACCAGTTGATTATTCCGACAATCCTCTAGCTATGAGAGTAAGAATTTTTTAATGCATCTTCTTTACAGATTAATAAAAACGTTCTTTTTCCATTTAGATGGCCAGAGGAGTGTGGTTGTACTATATGACGAAACTTATTGAGCTTTTAGACACTGTAAGACCGTCCTTATGTACGAATTATACAAAATAGCAGTGTTAACGATCGTCTTTTTTAGGTGTTTTTCGTTTTACGGAAAAAAACTAATCAAGTTTCCTATTTACATGTGTATCATCACACGATAATGCCTTTTGCTGCCTGGATCGGTATAACATTCTTGCCAAATGGACATGCAACGCTGCTTGGAGTCATAAATGCCTTTATTCACATAATTATGTACACTTATTACTTGGTGTCCTCGCTAGGGCCTCAGTACCAAAAGTATTTATGGTGGAAAAGGCACTTGACCAGCCTTCAAATGGTGAATTTCGGAATAGTTTGATTGAACAGTGAATTTTTCTAACCAGTTTGATTTCAGATTCAGTTTATGATTATTTTTGTACACAATTTCCAGCCACTTTTCATACCATCCTGTGGTTTTCCTAAATTCATCAACTTCTTATTAGCCACACAGGCTGCCTATTTTCTCTATTTGTTTGGAAAATTTTATTACCATTCCTATATTAAACAGAAGGGAGCCAAAAAGGAGCACGCAGACAAAAATGGCTTCAAATATGTTACGAATAATAATTGTAATGGGAAGAAAATCGACTAAAACTTGTTTTACAGTAGTTAAAATTGTTTTCTATTCAGTTTTGTGATCTTTTAAGTAATAAGTAAATTTTTTGAACGACTCACTAGCAGTTGAGTTGTTTCAAATTTGAATTTTTTAATTCAATGTTTAGATAAAAAAAATGTTTGTCATTTTTTGAAAAATGTAATCACTTTTTGAGTGAGTGATGGATACTATTAAGTTCTAGTTTTTAGGTTCACTATTATTTATATATCTTTATATGAATAATGAATATATATCTGGATATTGTTCAAATATGTTGTACATATTTACCTACAATTATATTTTTATATAAACGAATTTGTTGTTTCATTTTTTTGCATTGATTCAAAGACGAGATGAAAAAGTTTGTTTATCTTATGAATGCAAAATCTTACGATGAATGCATTTTTAACTTGAAAAATATTCAGTAATATCAATTTGAAGTACATGTACAATTTTACCAAGAAAGTTTCAAGTTTAAACTTTAAACTTGACTCGTATATTAATATGGTTGCATACACCTTTAATATTAGTTGTACAAGTACTCAAATAGTTTAAATTACAATATTGCAGTCGAGTTTACTTTTAATACAAATTTCAAATATTTACTTAATACGATTTTTAATTTTAATAAAGTTGTTTTTTCCAATCAGCTTATTGAATCACTTACAAGTTTTATTGATTAAAAAACCGCTAAAATCGTAGGTGTTTATCTGAATATTCAAAAATTATTAAAACACGTACTTTTTTCTAAACACGATCTTTAGTCCAAGCAAATTGACTTTAATGTATGTACATTTCTGTGCATGTATGTAATATGTTAATATACATAAGTACATATAATATTTCATATTGAGGATAAATTCGTGAAAGTAATAGTTGTCATAATAGTGATAATATAAGAAAAGTTAATTTACATTACACTTATTTGCAATAACGAAACATGCACATGAAATAAGGAAATTCTTATAAGCATAAAAGAAAAACCAATTTTTTAAGTGTTAATAATAGCACTAGTAAGAAATGTTATAAGTGGACATTTTTTAAGGAATAATTGTCTAATATTATGTTTGTATTTGTGTAATCATTTTTTTGACTTTAAATTTAATAAAAAAAAATATTTGAGTTTCTTAAACCATCATTTGTTCCGGTTTAGTGACACACTTTGTTGCAAAGTAGCGAATGTTCATATGCTATTGGTCTATTGCAATGGTACTAGCTATATAGGAATGTATTTAATGTAAAATAAATGTTTCCAATTTATATTATGACACCGAATTACCGAATGAAACACTAAAACAACAGCGACTTCTAAATATAAGTATCGATAATGGAAAAAGTATCGTAAATCAATGATTTGTTCCAGGAAAAGTAACAAAAGGGAAAAGTGTGAAAAATGTCTGATGAATTGGTTGGCCTCTCATTTAGTAAAACAATAGTGAATAAATATTTTGAGAAATAAAATTTTGTGATTTTCCTTTTATTCGCATTGTTGTCAATCCGATAATTAGTCGCTTAATTGGTTTTATTTTCTTTATCATTTTACCTTTGAAAGAGTAGCCATTCGCTTTTAGAACACTAGGTCATTTATCTTTTGATTGACCTTCATAGAAAGTTTAGATAAAAACACTATCATAATATTCTGTCACAATCGTGTTTATATTAATTTTAATTAATGATATTTTCTAATTGGTCGAAGAAATTTTGGGAATAAATTTGTTGGCAATTTTTTGAAAGTAAGACGTTTCGAAATTTTGGAAACCTTCATACTTTTTAATGCTTAAATAAGATATAAAAAATGATACTTAAATTGTATTGAAAATTGTTCGTTATGTACGTAAATGAAGGTACGATTTTTGTACAAAAAATTCGTATTTAGCTCAATATCGGTGTGCAAAAGATATAATACAAGGAACACCGTAAAAATTTACAATAAATAGGAATTTTTAAGTGTCATGACTTTCATTTTCATAATTTATGGAAATACCTTTAGTACAATGAATTAATTTCTATTGTGATCAAGATATACAAAAATTCTTTCATTTTATTTTATTGTCATGAACCGCCAGTTCCCTATGGATAATTTGTAAGTTCATACCTAGAAAATTTTTTGAACTAAATTCTAAAATGGTGCTTTTATTAAAGAAAATATTTCAAGGCTATAACTGGCTAATGACAGACTTATCCGGTAAGTTACATAAATACATAAATTCATGAGGAAAAGTGATTTTTTTTCCATTTCTAATGAAATTTTTATATGCTAAATAATTTATTTATAGATCCTCGAGCCAACAGATATTTTTTAACTAGAAATCCAATTGTGCCAATATTAATATGCCTCGCATATTTGTATTTAGTGTTTAATTTTTTACCAAAATACATGAAAAATAGACCACCTTACGACCTTCGCAACCTAATTAGATTATTCAATTTCACGCAAATTCTTATTAATGGTTATATGGTTCCTATGGTACGTACCGTAAATTAGACACTACAAATACGTCATCGAATGCGATTTTTTCAGGCTATTATCGAAATATTCCATGTGGGCATCAAATGTGCCACTGTAGATTATACCGAATCAGAACATGGATTACAACAATTATCGTTAACGCATTTATATTTTCTGACCAAAATTATGGACTTATCGGACACAGTAATTGAACAAATTCCCAAACACTAATTAGTAATTAAACGTAATTTTTTCTAGATATTTTTCCTACTACGTAAAAAACTGAATCAAGTGTCTTTTTTGCATGTTTACCACCATTTTGGCATGATTTTGGCCTCATGGTCTGGCGTTAAATTCGTGGCAGGCGGGCACAGTTTATATTTGGGCACAATTAATTCTTTTGTACATGTTTTGATGTACACGTATTACTTTTTAAGTGCATGGGACGACAAATATAAAGCATTTGGAGCTAGTTTTAAAAAACATATAACTCAGCTACAAATTGTGAGTAAATGCTTTAGAAACACCTTCAATTTTCGATAAAAAACAATGCATTTTCAGATACAATTCGCCTCATTTTTGGTCATTTATGGGAAATTGCTGTTTCAAAAAGATTGCACCTACCCAAAACTAGTTTCATTCTTTCTTACAAATCAGTCCATATATTTTGTGTTCTTATTTGGTGACTTTTATTATAAAACTTATATTAAAAGTAAACCAAAAGCTGTAGCAAATGGAAAACAAACGAAACTAGATTAAAAAATTCAATTTACATCTTATTTATTTTTTAAATTTAGGACTACTATAAACTCTACGCTATATTTTAACATTAAACGACACTAAATTTTCACTTCTAAAGTAGAATTTAGTGTGATTTAAATTTAATATAATGGCTTAGTAAGACGAAGTTGTTATTAAAAACAGTTTGTTTAAAATTTGCTTTTAGTAATAAAATATTACAAATGAAATAGAAGCAGAAAAAACACCTATTTATTTACATTTACCGTGCTTATTTACTTAATTAAGTATTTTTACAGAGTTTTAATACAATATGCAAATGTTAATGGTAAAATCAATAAATCGTAAAAAATATTTATAATTATGGGCTAAGATTTTAGCGTCACAATTTCATTTGTCATTTTCGTTTATAGTCTATAATTGTAAATATGCAAGATTGATTGTTTGTGAAATAGTTTTTACGTTATTTAAAAATTTTATATAATTGTTATAGTTTTAATTTAGTCTAGCCAAATAAAAGTTCAACCGCCTGAAATATTGAAACCTCTTTCCACAATATGTATAACGTATATGAGTATTAAAGAATGTAAATTTATACATTGTACTTAACAAAATAAACACAATTAAATATTAATATTAAAGAGATACCCATAAAAACATCACTAGGATGTTAAAACTGATTGTATGTAAAAATACATAAACAATACACAATAATAATTAAATTATCAAATTGTTATTAAAAACAGTTTAAAAGGACAACGTGACAGATAAGTTAAATTATTTATCAATTCTTAGGAAAATTCAATTATAGTTTTCTTGTAATATTGTGGGTTTTTATACCGTAATTATAACTTAATAATATTATTTCGTTAAAACATATTTTATTATATATAATATAATTCTGTGTGCATAAACCGACCAAAAGGCATTGTTGGCCTACTTCTGATGAATCTCTTACAATGCATTTAACTAATTAACTGACGCAGCAAATATTACTTACTAGCTAAAATTTTTAAGCAAATGTTTTTTTACTTAGCTCAGCGTCGTACTTTTATAATTGACTTTATTTTCGTCTTCGATATACAATTTTAAGGTTGAATTTTTGAAATGAATAACAAATTTCACTCCTTTTCGAATGACATCTCTGAGAGATGGAATAATTGATGTTATTATAAATTTTTGTATAAATTGTATCTGCAATTTTTACATAATAAAGCAAATTTTATTATTATAGATAATTAATTGTTTTTCATTTAAAAGCCATTTCCTTTTCAAGGACATAAATTAAGAAGCTTATTAAGACCGTTTGGATCATATAACTTTTTAAATTAATTTTAGAATTCGTAAAATGACAAAATGTAGGTAAGTAGAACAAACCTTATAGTTGTGTTGGGCATATTAGTTGGTCTTATGGTATAACACATAGCAATTGCCATTTAATAAGTAATATTCAATAGATGTATTATTATGCTGTGGTCTTTGAAAAAATATTCAAATGGATATTAAAAAGATTTTATTTTATTATTATTATTTAAAGGAACAACGATAAATCTAAACACGTAGCAAACTGAAATTAGCATAAAACAGGAATATGTGGCTAAAATCTTGTTTATTCGTCTTAAAATTATATTGTTCAATTGTTTATGTTTAATCAATGGAAAAAAATTAATTAGCCACTCATAAGACAACAAAAAGTAATGCGTTGGTGTTGTGTACATAAATTTTTCATTAGCATTACGTAAATGCTCGTTTCATAAAAAAAAAATTACAATGTGAAACCAGCAAAGTCATGATGTCAAACATTTTTCTAAAGGTCTTTTATTCTTTGAGCTTTCCTTTGCAAAATTTTGCCTCAATTATGGATAATTTCAAAGAAAGTTTTCCTAATATCTTAATAATACGAAACGACATCAATATTTAGACACAAAAATAGAAAATTCAAAATAAAGTCATATCTCTAGCAATCGATATGATCAATTTAGGTAACCTTGTGTCTACAAAAAGCTGCACTTAAATCAAAAATGGATAGAATAAGGTCAGGGTTACATGGGTACTACTACCATATCAATTCATCTTCAAAAACTGTCGTTAAATTAAAACGTCATAAAGTAATACAGGATTTTAACACGGTCTACTATTGGAACGACCCAAGACAAATTTATAATTTAAGATAATTTTCATAATTTAATGTTAATAATACCATAACACGGTGTACACGATTTTGGTACCAGTCAGAGAAAACGCAAGTGGTGTGGAGCGTTTAAGAATTCTTTAGAAAGATGTATGAGGACCAAAGTGAGGCGGAAGGAGTGTACAACTTTCATCAATAACAGATCACGCCGTGAAGCAGGTTACAATGCTAGGCTTTGGTTACCCATAGCCGAAGGCGTCAAGAAATATACAGTTAGTAGTACCATTGAAAACAGCTTCAAGTTATGTTATACAAATAGAAAATGATGGTATTTGTAATGCATTTATTATGTTTCGATTGTCATGTATATATTTGTAACAATAGCAATTTCTCTTTAATATGTTCTTGGATTCATTTTTTGTTAATTAAATTTTGACTTTATCCATCAGCCATCTTTTTATTACCTACATACTGTTATGTAAAAAATGGCAACAAGTGTCCTAATATATTGAAATTGAAGTTTTGGAACAATACGCTAATTTCGAGTTTTGAAACACTTTTTGGCTTATTTAGAATTGAAAATAGTAGGGCAAAATCCGAATGGTACCGTTTAAGCTACAAAGACAACATCCGAAAACGTTTTCACTCCCCCTCCAAGTACTATTGATAATTTTTTTCTATTAATTGAAAATGCTTGACAGATTTTCGGTTCATCACCAATTCTAGTGAAAGGACAAGTTCCATTAGTTATACAAAATTTTATTGTACAGTAGTTTTATATGAAAGCCCATGCATTGACTCTTTTTCTTCAGTTCTAGTTTTGTAGTGGTCGAAGAAAGGTGCGCAAATTATTGATATATTGGATATACATTAATATTGTGCGAAATCATATTAACCACCTTTGCGGGCCAACTGTTTAGCCATTTAGGATTTAATTTTTTTTTAGTTTTTGGTTTCAAAATTATTTTTTGTATTTGGAATAGCATTAAGGTGAGTGATTTTATTTTGTTACATAACTGGTACCATTAGTATGCAATTTATTTAAATAATACCTAATAATTATTTTGTTTAACAGAATATTCATTCTGTAAACAATAATTGATTACAATTAATTCTAAATATAATGAAAATTTAATAGGAATCTAATAATTCCGAGGTAATGACCTGTTTCTTGCTGACAAAACTTTATCGCTAAATATTCATTATTTTTTTTCTAACTGGAATAAATTAAAATGGCAAATTGCATTTTTCTAACAATGTTGAACACACAATTGTAAGAAATTGTAAATTTTCTTATGGTGTTATTAAGCGCATACGTGTAACAGGTATCATTTTCCTTTTGTATAAGAAAGTTGCTGACCGCCTTATACGCTTAATTGATAGTCTCATATTTGATGATACTTTCTTTTAATCGTATATATATGTAGTATGAATTTTATCTAAAATTTCTTAACAACTGTTTTCAATATCAAATTACTAATTATTTAAAATTAAATTAGAAATTCGTTTAGGCATTAATTAAAACTATTAATAATTTTATTTTTACAGGATGACGTCGTTAATGCATTTAGTTGTAGAAAATTACAATGAATTATTGGAAAGTAAAAAGGGTAAGTTGAAAAAAAAATTATTTACATCCTCATAACTTTCACATGTACGCTTTTATGAATTATTACTGTGCGTACAAATTTTAAGGTCCAATTTGTCCCTTTGAAACCGTCCCTTTGAAACCATGAACTTGTCAAACTTTCTCATTACGAAAGTGGAACACACAATTAATTTAATTGTTTATTTACAGATCCGCTTGTAGATTCCTGGCTTTTTATGCAATCGCCATTCCCAGTGATAACCATTCTAGTCATCTATTTGTATTTTGTATTAAAATTAGGCCCTGAACTGATGAAGAACCGCGAAGCGTTCAATTTGAAAGGTGTTATGATAGCGTACAATGCGTACCAAGTTATATTCAGTACTTGGCTATGTTGTCAAGCATTTTATGTGAAGAATGCCGTACCATATTTGCTCAATCATACATGTAAGAATCCGGCACCCAACAAAGAATTCCAAGACGCCGTAAGACAATTATCACTCTAATAATTTTCTGTAGTTGTTATGCAAAATTTTTCCATACAGTTGGCGAATGGAGCTTGGTGGTACTTTTTCTCAAAAATCGTTGAACTACTTGACACTGTATTCTTTGTTTTACGTAAAAAACAATCACAAGTCACGTTTCTGCATGTTTACCATCATGCCTGTACCATGTTCTTTTCTTGGGGGTATTTGAAATTTTTGCCAGGTAATTTCAAATTCGTTAGTAAGAAAATTCTTAATTAATTATTAATTGTATCAGGAGAACAAGGAGTTGTGATTGGATTTCTTAATTCATTGGTGCACGTTGTCATGTACTTTTACTATTTCTTGGCAGCACTGGGTCCAAAGTACCAAAAATATTTGTGGTGGAAAAAATACATGACCTGGATCCAATTGGTAATTAGCGAAAAATAATTCCGTATTGTCTATTACTAATGAATATGCATTTTTTGTAGACGCAATTTTGCATTATGTTGGCTTATTTGATATTCATCATTGCCATGGACTGTAAATTACCAAAAGCATTGACATTCTTCTTCGTAGGAAATGTTGTAATCTTCCTATATCTGTTCAGCGATTTTTACAGAAAAGCTTACAAAAAGAAGCCAAGTCTTACACTGAATGGTGGTAGTGTTTCGGAAAGTGTAGTTGCCAATAAAGGCTTCCAACAAAATAAAACGATAAAATCTGAATAAAATGTATAGAGAAATTTTATTAATAATGATATTTATTAATTAATATAAAATGGCCAATGTAAAAATATAAATGAATTTTATTATACTTTTATTATACATTAAAAAAAACATATGTGTAGGTAACTATACAAAATGAGAAGTGAAATCATTATTCCTGTAGAAATGTGTTTGTAAATAATTTGCAATAGGTGTTCAATAATATAAGAGTTTTATTTTTCTGGTTGAATATTTTTGATTTTAATGATTCTTACAGCTTTCGAAAATAAAAAAAAGCTATTAATGTATCTGCCTATTTATAGAATTATAATTAATTGTGTTTATTTGTAATTCTGTATAAAAAATTGCAGCTGCAAGAATCATTAGTTTATTATTACTGTTATGTTATTATTATTTTTACATTTTCATTTTTGAAAATGTAAAATAAATGAGTCTTAATGTAAGTAAGGTACTTAAAATTAATAGGTGTAAAAACGTACTTTGTTTTTAATTTTAAATAAATATTTTATGAAATCTTAAATAGCTATTTATTGAATTAAATGATTCTTTTTTATTAAGGACATCCTAATAAAGTCAAATATATGCGGGGTTTTTCATTTCAAGTTATAGTACGTATTTAGAAAAATCAATTTTGAATTTTTTCAAATTTTTCAATTTTTTCGTCATTTTGAGGTTCGAAAATTTAAATTTTGCAAGTCAGACCGTGTTTGGTGTGGTTTCTTATTAACTTGGGCATTAGTATGTCAAATCCGTCAACAGATTTCAATTTGGAGTAGTAGTTTATTTTTTTATTTGGATTTTTATTTGGAGTAGCAAAATTTTTTATTTATTTATATTCAGTCGAGTATTTTTTTCTTGAAAAAATTTTTTGCGAATTGCGAAATAGTTAGTTTAAAAAAAAAATTCAACATAAGACATTTTGTAAAATAAATTGTATTTTTTTATACAGTGGGACCCAGTAAATATAAATTCGTTTACAGAATTAAATTTGGACTAGTAGTTTTTCCAAAATCGGCATTTGAAAAATTTTCATTTTAACTGCAATTTTTAAAACTTAAATAGTCATTAAATTTTTTATTAATGAATGGATCGTAATGAGACTACATACGTAATTGCTACTCATATCAGTATCAGTTATCACAAAAATATACGTACATACTTACTTAACTTTATACATATAAAATTTACATCTGTTTTGTTGGTTTCAGAAGTTGAGAAGTATGTTGATTACATTTACTTACAAAATATTAATTTTTTAAATTGATACAACATTCAGAATTCAAACACGTTTTCTGAAAAATTCTATATGTTGCACTGCAAATGGAAAAAGCGATATTTTTAAAAGTGAGTCAATATTGTCCTTGAAATTTGATAAAAAAATCAAAATTTATTGAAAATATTAAAAAAATAACCTTGTATAAAAATCTAAACATTTTTATGTAATTATATAATACGACTGAATTTTCTTTTTTTTTGAAAAGGTTAAAATAAATTATTCGGAAAGGTACATCCGTAAGTTACAGGTTACCTATATTTTTATTAAAAAATAAAGAGATTTAATCAAACTCACATACCTAAAGGTACTAATTCTCTGATTATCAGAAAATTTATTATCTACCTATTATAAAGTTTTAAAATATCTAGATCTAGTCAAGAATTTTTACTTTACTCGTTTGAAAATCTTTTTGTAAAAATTACCGCCATTTCTTGATTATTATATGATGATTATATGCTATAAGAGAAGGAAAATGAAAAATTGGGTACATATTGCAAAAAGCTTAATTAATATAATAGGTTTGATGCATGCTTTAAACATTCTTTTTGTTTATACAAAAAAATCTAAACATGGTATTTACATGAAAATAAAAATCAAAAACATTGATAAATATGAACTTTACATTAAAAAATCTATCCTGTTGAATTACAACATAGCTTTTAGTATGCAATATGTTCAATTTAATAACTTCATCATGCTGGAAAAATTTCATTTGTGTCGACCAGATCCAGATTTAATAAATTGTTACATTTACAGGGAAAACGTATCAGCATTCAATTTGTGCAAAATATTGATTGAAACTAGGTCAGC
>SSSI01010432.1:18861-47576 GCA_004796505.1 Oryzaephilus surinamensis
AGAGTTTTATTTTTCTGGTTGAATATTTTTGATTTTAATGATTCTTACAGCTTTCGAAAATAAAAAAAAAGCTATTGATGTATCTGCCTATTTATAGAATTATAATTAATTGTGTTTATTTGTAATTCTGTATAAAAAATTGCAGCTGCAAGAATCATTAGTTTATTATTACTGTTATGTTATTATTATTTTTACATTTTCATTTTTGAAAATGTAAAATAAATGAGTCTTAATGTAAGTAAGGTACTTAAAATTAATAGGTGTAAAAACGTACTTTGTTTTTAATTTTAAATAAAAATTTTATGAAAACTTAAATACATATTTATCTATTAAAGTGATTCTTATTAAGATCACTACAAAAAAGTCAGAATTACAGAAAAGAAAAATTTTTATTTATTGAATTAAATGATTGTTCTTTATTCAGAACATCCTAATAAAGTCAAATATATGCGGGGTTTTTCATTTCAAGTTATAGTATTTAGAAAAATCAATTTTGAATTTTTTCAAATTTGTCAGTTTTTTCGTCATTTTGAGGGTCGAAAATTTAAATTTTGCAAGTCAGACCGTGTTTAGTGTGGTTTCTTATTAACTTGGGCATTAGTATGTAAAATCCGTTAACAGATTTCAATTTGGAGTAGTAGTTTTTGAAAAAATTGCATTTTTGCATTGCGAAAAAACGACAATTTCAAAATTTTTTATTTATTTTTATTGTCGAGTATTTTTTTCTTGAAAAAAATTTTTTGCGAATTGCGAAAAAGTTTACATCAGACATTTTGTAAAACAAATCGTATGTATTTTTTTATATAGTGGGACCCAATAAATACAAATTCACAGAATTAAATTTGGACTATTAGCAGTTTTTCCGAAATCGGCATTTGAGAAATTTTCATTTTAACTGAAATTTTTAAAACTTAAATAGTCATTAAATTTTTTATTAATGAATGGGTCGTAATGAGACTACGTAATTGCTACTCATATCAGTATCACAAAAATATACGTACATACTTACTTAACTTTATACATATAAAATTTATATCTGTTTTGTTGGTTTCAGAAATATGTTGATTAAATTTATATACAAAATATTAATTTTTTAAATTGATACAACATTCCGAATTCAAACACGTTTTCTGAAAAATTCTATATGCTGTACTGCGTGGCTAAATGGAAAAGGCGATATTTTTAAAGGTGAGTCAACATTGTCCTTAAACGTTGATAAAAAAATCACAATTTAAGTATTAAAAATATTTAAAAAATAACCTTGTACAAAAATTTAAAACTTTTTATGTGATTATATAATACGACTGAATTTTTTTAAATAAATTATTCAGAAAGGTACATCCGTATAAGTTACAGGTAATATTTTTATTAAAAAGAGATTTAATCAAACTCACATAGTTACTAATTCACTGATTATCAGAAAATTTATTATCTACCTATTATAAAGTTTTAAAATATCTAGATCTAGTCATGAATTTTTATTTTACTCGTTTGAAAATCTTTTTGTAAAAATTTCCGACATTTCTTGATTATTATATGATGATTATATGCTATAAGAGAAGTAAAATGAAAAATTGGGTAGGTACATATTGCAAAAAGCTTAATTAATATAATAGGTTTGATGCATGCTTTAAACATTCTTCTTGTTTATACAAAAAAATCTAAACATGGTATTTACATGAATATAAAAATCAAAAACATTGATAAATATGAACTTTACATCAAAAAATCTATCCTGTTGAATTACAACATAGCTTTTAGTATGCAATATGTTCAATTTAATAACTTCATCATGCTGGAAAAATTTCATTTGTGTCGACCAGATCCAGATTTAATAAACTGTTACATTTACAGGGAAAACGTATCAGCATTCAATTTGTGCAAAATATTGATTGAAACTAGGTCAGCTGTTTATATAATAGAAATAAAAATATGGCCTTAGAAATGCATATTAAAAAACTTATTAAAATGTACTTTTTTAAAGTTTAAGGCTGCATGCAAATGAATTTTAAATATGTGCGTAACTTGTACGTAAAATTAAATTTTTAATAAAAAACTTTTCCAACTACAAGTTATAGGAAACGAAATTTTGGAATATAAATAAAACAAAGTATAGTGTAAAACTGTAAAACAACGTTTATTATCTAATCACAAATATTATACATATCGAAATATTGTACAAAGCTCTTAAATTAATCTTTTTTGTCAACTTTAAATCCATTGGTCTTGGCAATTCCATTACTACACACAGACACACCGTTACTTCGACTAATTTGTGCAATTTTCGTTGATTTTGGATAAGCTTTCCTATAGAAATCGGTAAAAAGGAAATAGAAAATCACACTATTCGGCACTGTAATAAATGCAACCCATCTGGGATAGCCACAATCGTAAAAAAATAACTGACTATTATGAAGGAAAGTTAAACCAAATTGGATCTAAAAACGGAGAAACCATAATTAATAATTATTAAAAAAAATACTATTTGAATGAAAGCAAAAACTGATGACATGTCATTTTCAAGTTCAACTTTCTATTATGATTACATACATATTTACATTATTATTGTTGTCTTTACACCGTAACTTACATGTATGTATAGGTATGAACACTCAAGTATAACATTTTATCTTATGAAAAAAAAAACAATATAGAAATCCGAAAAGTTCTAATAACTTTATTGTTATTTTTTTTTATTGCATTCGTATTGCATAATTTATTCTAATTAAATACGTACCAATTGCAATGTGGTAATGTACTTTTTCCACCACAAATATTTATGGTATTTTGGGCCCATTGCAGACATCATATAGTAGGTGTACATAATTATGTGTATAAAGGAATTAATGGTTCCAATAAAGGCCCCATGTCCACCAGGAAAATATTTCGTGCCACCCCAACTGATCATGGGCATGCAAGTGTGATGGTAAACATGTAAAAATGTTATTTGACTATTTTTCTTACGTAGTACAAAAAACATTGTGTCCAATAATTCCGTCATTTTGGCCAAGAAATACGTGTAGAAATGTCTAGCCATCTTTAACAAAAAAAAATCGATTATTTCATAACCATTTTCACAATATGTATTACAATTTTCAATTAGAATGGCTTAATTTCATTCACCAACAAAAACAAATATAACAAAATTGATTATGAAAATGAGGGTAATGGCCATATAGTCATTTTGTACATAAAAATCACACATAATTTAAAAGTGATCTAATAGAGAGAGAGAATGTTAACGATTTTATTATAAGTCATTTGTAACTAATTATTGAATAACTGAAAAGTGTTGTAAAGTAATATAATAAGATGGCAATAATAAAAATGATGAAATCTTCCCAATTAATTTATATGTGTAAAATTTCGCTTAATTCACTTCATTTGTTACCTTGTCTTGATTTTTGTTATACCATGGAAATCTTCCAATAAAACACTAATTTCTGTAATAATTAACTTCGAATATGATAATAAAAATTTTATATGGAAAAAATTACAAGTATATGGGTTCTAGAAGTCGTTTAATGTGTTTTTAAATAATTTATTATTATTACGTATTAATTTCTTACAATATTTTTGAAAAAACTGTATTATCCTGTATGGGTGTAATTATCTATTACGATTTTTGCACTTTCAATTTGGTAATATATCATTTTTTTGTGAAAGGAAATCAGAATTGTTATATTTGTGGTGAACATAAATCCACAAATTTAATTAGAACAAAATTGAAGCCTTTTTCCTATCCTTAGGAACAAGTTTGCAACATTTAATTATACATATGTGAATATAATTTTAATTATATATAAATATTATGGCGTGCACTCTTATAATAAAATACTGCAGAACAAGTCCTTTAGAATTATTTATTAGAAAAATATTGTTAAATATAATGATTATCTGCCTGGTATGATGTATGTCCTTTTAAATAATATTTGTTATGTTATATTATATATTTGCAGTGTTGGTAAACAAATGAAAGGAAATAATAATTCAATGTAAGCATTTAAGGAAATGCACCTGATTTTTTTAATAAATTAATCAATTAGTGAGCTCACCCTTAAAGCCCTTGGAGAATTTGAAAAATCTACAGACTGACATTTCCAGTTGTAGTCCCATGAATCGTATAATAACTAATAAATAACAAATAAACTAGAAAAGAAAATGTGTTTTTAAATAAATCTTCTTACCGCTCCAAACATCCATATACTTAATAATACTTGTAAAAAATTATATATCACCAATAAATTATTTATGTTGTATGGTTTTCTGTGTTTCATGTATTCAGGGCCCCATTTTAGTACAAAAAATAAGTATGCAATTAGTACAGACAACGGTGTCATTGGATCAGTAATCAAAAACCAATGGTTTGTTCGTTTATCTTAAACAGTTTCATCATCTATTGTACATAATTATGTAATATATTTCCTTTTCAACTACTCACCTGCCAAATCTGTGAATAAAAACCTATAGAAATTGCTTACAGTGTTATTATAAAGACTCATTGTTGATGACTTTTTATTTTCCGTTAATTAGGTTACTTATTTGTCTATTTTTTATGTCACAACTGAAAACAAACACAATAATTAGAGAAATTTTTAATATTGTCACTTTATTACATATTTTAAAAAAAGACAAAGTAGTTTTATTAAGTAACACTAAACTTTAAATGCAACTTAATTTGTTAAACACTAGTACTCAATTTTAATCGAAAAATAATTACTTTTGACATAAATTTGTCAATAACAAAAATATTTCGGAAATCTAGTTTATTTAAGGCTTATTTTTTAAAAATTAAATAAATTTTGTAAACACAGATGCAAAATTAATTAAGAAACACTTTGTGTCATCAAATAAATCTGTATTGTAAAAATTATATCAATAATACGCATAAACAATAATTTTGCATAAAATAATTAGAAGTCAATATAATTATTTATGTAATAACAACCTTTGACAGGTATAAAAACAGTTGATGTTTATAAAATTCGATAAAAACTGTTTCTTCATAAGTGCAATTTTCATTTGATTGAAAAATAATTTACATAATTATATTTGTAGTAAAATCTATAGTTTTTACCTATAAACTAAAAAAATTCATGTAGGTATTCAAGAACACTAACAATTAACTCACAGATGTAACACATTAAACACGAATTAAGAATGAAAATCGAATGAATCGTTTTTTGTTGCGACCAAAAATGCACTAATAGTTTTCGTGATTTGTTAGACGGCCACAAACTGAAAAGTCCTCTTCCATAGTACAATGTAATATCATATCAAAACTACCTTACTACCACTTACAACTAGTGAAAGCTATAAAGCACCATCATTCACTATTTACTTAAAATTTAAGGCGACCCACAAGGCGGTATATTGTTTTCTATGAATTTTTCTAAGTACACACATGTGGACATTATTATCTCATCATTTAATTAAGTAAAATTCTATACGAAATTTTGGTGTTGCAATAGAAATAATGGAAACGATTCAAGTGTAAAGCTAATAATTGCATGTATACAATTAATTCTTGACAATAGATATTTGAAAATCCTTTTTAAATACCAATTAAGGCTACATATGTTTGTAATTAGTACAAAAATTGGTACAATTGGTAGTTACGTTTACTGATATTGATGGGATATTAAGATTTTAGTTTGAAAACTACGTAAAATTGTTTTGTACACATGGTTAGAGAAATGAAGTGATAATTGTTTGAAACATGATAAAATTTTCTGTCAATAATAAAGAGAAAAGTGTTATACAATTTTATAAATAGATTAATAGTTAAGTGATTGACTTTATTGATAATGTTTTCTATTCATACAAGCTGGAATTAAACATCAATGTTAATTTATAATCGTAAATTCCATTCTTGGAAATAAATAATTTCTCTAGGTTAAAACTCTTTGTTTAAATGTTGTTGTTTAATTGATTTATGTCGAAATATGCGTAATAAATCTAAGTACATGAGTATGTTTGTATAATAATATACCAGACATAAACGCAAAATTACAAATCGTTAATTTAAATTACCAATATTGGTACTACAGAGTACCAACATGAAGCTTTTGTTTAGTTTTTAGAGAAATCCTTTATGCAACCTTCTTTACTTGCAATAAAAAAATTTTTTCTAGTCAAATATTCAAAAATGTATGTATAAAAATTTCAAATTATTATTTAAAACAATATTTTAATACGCACTGTGTGAATTTTTCAATTTTTTTAAAAGAACTTGCAGGTTTCTGTTCTGCGCGCTCGTTGTAGTCTCCGAAGAAAAACCCTTTTTTCTACCCTTTTTAATGTTAATAAAATTTATTTATGATATTCACAATAATTCTACACCCTTACTAAATGTATGCGATTAATTAATAATTAAAATAAAATAATTTTAAATTATTTACAAGCTGTTTTAATGGTAACCTATACTATTATGGTTTATGGTATAGTATAGTAGTAAAATATGGTACCTATGGTACCAACAGGTAAATAACGTGTTGTCTAACACTTAGTACTTAATTAAACATTAAATTTACAAAAGCAAAGTACCTATACACAATAATAAACAATTTATAGTTAATTATAAATTGTGCTTTATTTCTATATTAACAATAAAATTTATAATTATATAATTACGTTGTTAATAATTAAGTTTATTTTTTTAATATTTGTTATTGATCATTCCTTAAAAATTATTCCATCAACAAATAATGACAATACACAAAAACTGAGAATAATATGAAAAATCTGTAATTAAATAGTAAATTTAAATAGGAAATTTACAATTTACATATTTATTAGAAAGTGATAGAAATAAAATATAATTTGCGGTTTATTACAAACTTGCCGATGGAAATTTGTAAATTAAAACTACTGGAAGACCAAATAACGTAATTATAGACCTATTCATGAGCCAAATCCTTATTTAAATTAAAAAAAGGAATATCATGCTGTTATCAATTATGATCTTAATAAAATAGGTAAATAGGAGATATTAACTGGAGAAAAAAATAAATAGAATTTGTCCAATTAATTTATTGTTACGTCAGTACAAAATGCTTGGGTTTAATGAATTTTCATTCGTATAATAAGGAAGTAAAACGATTTGTAAATAAATATACTGTCACCAATTATTTTTTACTAAAATGTGTTGCTGTAATTCTTATAGACATAACTATAATAAATGATTAAAAGGATAGGATAACCATCACAAAACTTTATGCAGGTATGCAAAAGAATTTTAATTTAACATTTTAACTTTCTAAGATATAATACGTAAATGCAAACGCGAACCTTAAAACAGTCGAAACTTAAAATGAATTTTTTTACCTATAGATTATATGCGATGTTTTGATGACTTTTTTTGTTTCGGTTGTTGATGTTGTTCATATTAAAATATTTTTATTATATCTTGACACTTACGTCAATATACACGTACAAATTATTGTTCTAGATAATGCCATTAATATAATTTGTATAAATTATAATAAACGATCTTGTTTGTATAATAAAAAAGGAAATATAATTACAACAATTCGCTTCAATATAAATATATGTCATTAGATTTATAAAAAATAGAAATGTGTTTATGAATTAAGTACTCTAATTGTTAAACATATAAAAATTAATACCTATTTGCAACTTTTTAAGAACTTAAACTAAGAAACAGATGCAAAATTTACAATTCTTAGAATTTCAGTGTACATTACAATTATTAAATATTGTTAATTATTTATTTTCTAGAAATATGATAAACACTATCTAATAACCAATTATTTTTTTAAGTTTTTTTGCCGATTTATTCATTTTTTGTTCAAAAACCAATTTTGCCTTATACAATCGTATATTAGTCATTTTGATGTTCATTTCTAATAATAAACAATCGAAATACATGTTGAAACAACTTTAATAAACCTAGAAAAACAATATTTCAGATTTTTAAATTAAAATTACGAAAATTTGGTGGGCTAACATTCAAATACCATTAAGTAAGTGTTAACTTTTTTATTACTTTCATGCAAGTAGTAACTGTATATGTTTTGCTTACTTGTTGGTACATAAGACCTGAAAAATGTTTGCCCACCTACAATTGCGTTTCTTCAGACTGTCTATATAAATAGTAAAATATCAATCAATAGTAAAATATGAAAAAACATCGTCCGATGAAAGAGAAATTCAGTGTCAAAAGTGAAAGAACTTTTGCACCGACCTTGGCTTCGATTTATGCTGCGATTATGCCATAATAATATCAATGTTTCAGTTTTCTTGTGTTATATAACAAGCCTACTTTTGCTAGAATATAGTGAAAAGTGCAATACAGTCTGTGTTTTTCAATTTTCAAAAATTATTCTACATGAAACACATTTAATTACAGTTTGCAAAATCAAAATGCCAAACACAAAAGAGTCCTTTTCAGTATTTTATGACGTGTCAGATTTATTTTATTGAAAACTGAATTTGATTAATTTTTAATCACCAATATCGTGATGGAATTTTTAATTTTAAATTATTTTCAATCGATTTATGGCTGTAGTCATATAAATATAATAAAAATAAAGAGGTACCATAAAAATACAATAAACTGTTTATTTTTATTTACAAAAACAACAAAAAACTACTATATCAAATTGAATTATAAATTTATTATCCTGAAAATCGATCGAATCCTTAAAATATAATTGGATTTTTAATTTTATATAAAATTTCCGAATGAATTTTCACTTATTGATAAAAGTAATTGAATTTTTGAATTTAATTTTTTGATATTTGATTAAAATTCAAACAACACTCGTTGTTTTTATGATTGATTTAATGATGATTGTTAATTATGAAAAGAAAAAACGTATATATTATTGAAAATACATCGTTGATTAATTAAATTACAATAAAAAATGTTATATAATTTATTAAATAATTACGACAAACGTGTGATATTAATTTAGAACAAAAATAGGTACATCTTGTGGAACTGATAAACAAAATGATGTGCGTCAATGGGCTTATTTATCAGAATGGAATTAATTGATTACTTTTTAATTGTCCACACACATATATATATCATCATCATCGTCAACTTCCTCGTACAAAGAGTGGAAAAAAGACCCCTTATAAAGGTTACATTTTATTGATGTAAATTAAAAAAAAATGCTACAAATATTTATTATTTACACAAGTACAAAAGTGCGTATTATCTATAATTTTCAATTAATTCATATAATATGTAACTAAACATCCTTCGTCCATTATTGATATGAAGGTTTTCTCACTTAGAGCTACAATTAATTATTAGAAGTGAAACAAAGTCAATTTATTTTTAAAATAACTGGATCCATAAAATATTTACGACGAATTTCCTTATTTCTTTGCAAAAAGCACATCTGCAATTCAAATAGGAAGTCCAAAAAGTTTATTTATGGAGCAGGTTTTCTAATATTTTAAATATTGCACAAAAATTGCCTTAAAAACATTTGTATAAAATATTAATTTATACATGCATATACAGTTTAATTTAAATATTAAAATATTTTGCTTGAAAAGAATAATTTTACAGTTTTTAATTATTTAAACAAATTTAAATACCATGAAAACAACATGTATAATTTTTATAACATAAGAAAATTAATGTTTTTAATTTAATTCTAGCACCATTCAAAATAATAAGCATAAAAACTTATTATAAAAAATAATTTAATGCATTACACGGTTTGATAACAAAAAGAAATTAAAACTTATTGCATTCAGTAATAATTTATATATGAAATGCATATTTACATCATAATTAGCTCGATTATTTATTTCAAATCTTTCGAATCAATATATAATTGCAAAAGATGAGATACTTTTTGAGTACACTTATATAACACATAATAGAATTTTTCAAGTATTGGACTCTCTCTCTGAATTATTTCATCGTAGTGTTATTTACTTATAAATATATTACATGAATTATTTATTTTAATTAATTAAAAATTTCATTCTATTTATGATTATGTATTACTAATACAATGCATGATTTTATTTTACAACCAACATATGGTAATAACGGTTTTTATGTCTTAAACTCAATTAAATTCAGTATAGTTGCAGGTAGGGCTATGTCAACTCAAAATAAACAAAAAAAATTACATAATAATCACTCATTTATATAAACTAATGAAATTTCTTTCTGAAACATTAACTGTCTATTTACTACCTCTATACAAAATATATTATTTAATCACTTGTTCCTATTTACTTTGTATTTGAACATAGGAAAACCGTATTTATCGTAATATTTCTTTGACAAAATATAATTTATTAATAATTCTGAAGAAATATTGGTAAATAGAGGAATTGTTTATGCCATCAATAAATTGTTTGCATTTTAAGAGAAATGTGAAATAAAGGATATTGTACTAAATTTGGCACATAGTTAATTAGAAACTAGAGGATGAAGAATTGACGAAAAAAATATGGAAAATTGGCCAACACCACCCCACCGACCCTGCTATTTTTTTACTTAAGGTGGACGGTAATTTTTTCCTTCTTACTGTCCCCCACGCCGCCACTTTACTCCGTCCAAAGTCGACAAGAACTCTTTATAATTTTATTATTTTTTTTTATTTTGTCGTTATTCTGCGATATTAACTATTTATAGTAAAGTGGGGGGCATCTAAAGTTACATATTTCATATATCGTATAATACTATAATGCACTCTTTAAGAAATTTGTACAAAAGAGCGGTATAGGGTTTGGTGATCACTTGCTGTTTCAGATTTGCACTACTATTGAGAGTAAAAGTAATTACAACTTTGAGCTTTAGTTAGTTTATGAATTTAGTGGTAGTTTGCTAAAACGGCTCTATTGAATTTGTATTTAAAAACAAGTTTTCTATCGGACGTCTCGGGCCTAAACCAAGTGAATTTTTTAAATATTTTGTAAATTTGTGCATTTTTCAAATACGAAGTGTTAGCCACCAACTTTTTGCCTTCTGTTATAAATTCAATTTTCAAAAATGGATACTATTTTAGCTGAAGCTGAACATATAATAAGCATTTCCAGAAAAACGAATAAAACAGTAAGTAGATTTTTATATTGTAGGAAAATCTTCCAGATTTTTTAAATTAGATTTAAAATATTAACTGAATTCGTTAAATTTGAACTTTTCGTTAAATCTTTTGCCCTATTTTAACCATATGTTAGTAAATAAAGTATGCTAGAAGCGAAGTAAGAAGATTCCATAAAAACAGTTACTTATAAGGATAATCTTTACATGAATTTACCTCATGACATATATTATTTTAACAAGGTGTTTGATGCTGAATATTTCTTATTAATAAAAAATGTTGTTTTTCATTGTAAAAACAAACATTACCTAATTTTATAAAAAAATTGCACTCAGGTGCTAAAAAATATTCAAATAATTTGTATACATGTACAATAGGCACAAGGTGTATTATTACAACAGATTTTTTTCAAATCAAAAAAGATATTATTGTGCCATATCTGAAATCAGATCTGTTCATGCACCGTAATTTTCGGCAATTATTTAATTTAATTCGAAAAAAACATGTACCTATTACAAAAACATCTAACTATTCATCGATTACACAAAAAAATATTTGCATAAAACAAATAATATTTGTAAAACCGAACCTTGAGAAAAATGTTTCAAAATTTAATGAAACTTTAGTAAAAATTACCAGCAAATTTTATGGTTGCGTATTTTAATAAATATATGAAATTGATTTGAAGGTTTCAAATTTATGTTTTGTTTTGGTTTTGGTCATCCTGTGAGCTGAAAAATTCCTTTAAGGATCTAAACACATTGACGTAAAAAATTAAATAATACAGTCGATATATTTTCAAATATAATTATATCTACTAGATAAGACAGTTTTAATTTCGGTAATCTATTATACACTAAACTTTAGGTAGAAAATAACATGTCCACAATAAATTATAATAATCACGCAAAAAATGTGATTCTCTAATATCGGCTTTATTACCATTTAATACAGAACCCACCTTGAACCAATAATTCTATAAATATTAAATGTATTATAAATTTTCGACAGTGTTTTCATGGTTTTTATATAAGTATCTAATTAACACCAAAATTCCACTAATAAATTAACGAATAAATTTATTCACACAAATATGTTATTGGATATAAGACTATTTTACGTTGAAGGAAGAAGTTGAAACAGTTTTCGAATTCGGGGCCGTTATCACACGAATTTGAATTGTAAATTAATGAATGACGTCAGAGTTTTTTTGTTAAAGCTTCTTTGGTATAAATAAAGCTTGTTTTTTTTAATATGTTTTCATGTCAATGATTTATATAGTTTAAGTGAAGTATTTAAGATTTATGGAAAATTTCAACAAAAACACAAACTTCTGAAATACATATTTAAAATGTTGCAAAAACTGTTTTCGCTCTGTAAATTATTTCCAATAATTTTGTCAATATGTACATACGTATATGTAATTATGCATTGGTTTGTATATTTGTGGTGTTTCTAATAAACAACAATCTTATTTAAAAAATTGATAAGTGAAAGTAATAGATAGCTATAAATTTTATTACAATATATTCGTTCGTACGATATATAGAATGTATAGTAAAACTGTTTAGAACCACTATATGCACGTTTCAAAATTGAAAATGCATAATAATTACAAGTACTTGCACTTTTACGAATAATTAGTAAAGTTAATTGGTTATCAGCAAAAAGCTGTATCTTTAGTAAAACGAAAATTATCCTTAATTCATTCATATGTATATTAATATTTGTTGTAAGTGACACTTATTGACTAACACATAGTTTTATTAAGTAATTTATTCAAGGTGGAGGTCCCTTCAAATCTAGGTATTTAACTTGGCGTTTGAAAATTAGGAAATAGAAACTTATATCTATGTTTTCCATTAAATCATTATTGCAAATCTCCGTTGTAGTGTATGTTATGTAATTCTAAGCATTTATTATTAATTCCAGAATATGTTGTATGTTTGAATATGTTGTTCTTCACACATTATAACTTACATTATAATAATGTAGAAATCAATGAAAAATTAGGCAAAATGACAATGAACTTTATGAAAGTTTTGTGTATTTTTAAAATCAACACTATTACATTTTCGTCTATTTTCATGTAAATTGTACTTTGTTCAATGTCGATTTTGTAAGAATATATTAATTTCGGTGATTTCTTTGATAAACAAAGAATCATCGTCCTCGAAATTAGAGCATAAATTTAATGAAAACGTGTTGTAATTAAGGATGTGTCGAATTGTGTTATTACTAAAACTATGTTTCATTTAATTTGAAATCCAACGTTCTATATGATGTGCATATATTTCCCAAATCCGTCATTTAAATGGCAAATAAACATTTCTATATATACGTATACAAACACGAGTTTATATAGATTGCAAAATACGCCAATAAACAGATGTATGAAATTTTGTAATATATAACTTTCAGTCAGTCCAGTTTTCATTTAGAGTCAAGTAAGAGTAAAAACATGTATAAAAGTATTAAACGTAGATATTATACTATAAATGTAGGTTAAGAATTTAAAAAATTTTATAATATTGCACTTTTGTGTATACACCTACCCAGGTTTTGTACGTGCATACCAACAAATTGGTTTTGATCAATACATTTTTATCCTTAATTTGTGTATTATTCATTTTACGAATAAGGAGTGTAAACCCACAGAATCTTTGCAGTGCAATTTATTCATTTTGTAACTATAAAGCTATTCAAAGAGCAAGGTTGCTTTTACAAAGCCCCTTTTTTATTATTACATACAACTTTTTGTCACCATTTTTTGATGAATACGCCTCCGGATAATAATTCAGTCTTACCGAATTTAGCAATTAATATTAACAAATTATACACTTAAGCAACGATTGTCATATACTTTATTTGCATAAAATGCGAAGAATGCATAAAATGAAATTTTTTAATGAGCTTTTAAGCTCAATTTCTTCATAATAATTTCGTTTTATAAAAATTTACAAATGTAATTTTAATTTGTAGCTGAAGATGAATAAATCATAGCGAAAACAAAACACACATTTTATTTTTTAAATTTATGTGTACATATTTGTCACGCACGTATATTTTTTATTTACTTCGTAAGTCATAAATGTACTTGAGACTTTTATCTAATAAATTTATGAAATCCTTATTCATCTCAAACAATTTATTTTATTATTTAATGCATATAAAAATGTATAAAACAACAATGATGCAATTTGTACTTCTCTATAATTTAAAAAAAATCCTATAGCATTGACGAAGTATAGAATTATGCAAATATTAATAGAAACAGATACAAAATACAATAATAATAAACTAAAAAACATTTTAGTATGTTTGGGAATACCGTGATCAATTTTTAGAGCTGATAATGGCTTTTTCCCATTTTAGTTACAGATTATCATTAGTGATTTTTATTTAAAATTGCATTGCAACTGTGTCTACCTTATAACAAAACCTGTATTTGCACATTACCAGCAAAGAAAAACAACAATATGCAACACTTTTATTGCGCTTGGAAATTCCTTCAGCGTCACTTTTCAGCACAAAGGTATCCTTATTCTTATTTCTTTTCCAAAGGCTGTCCATACATTTTTTCCCAACATTTAGTATTCTAGATTCTTTGACAAAAAAAAAATAAATTTCAAGGCAATCAGCAATAATAAACGTACAGCCGTCGTCCTTTTCATGTTGTCCAATGAACTTGCCTGAAAAAGAATGTAATCGCATCCCTGTACTTCTTAATACGTCTGAATCGACTTGTTTTCTTACGACTTCAATTGAAGTTTTAATGAAGTCTATTTTGCATATAATATTGATTACTTTTATTGACAGGTGAACCATTTTTCCATTAAATCCTTCGAGAATATGACTATTTTTAATATGTAAATTAACTAGATTTGTTTATATGTGTTTATTGAACCTTTTTATTCACAAAAATCGTTTTACAAATTATAAATATTAATAATAAACATTGATTACGTTGCTTATATATGATTTAAAATTTATTATTTATATTTGTAGGTCAGATGTAATAAACTTCTACATGAGTGTATAAACCGCACTATTACTTTCTTCTATTTTGCAATATAAAGTTTATTTATTAACATTTTCACTGCCATTTTCTTCATTTTATTGACATCAATTTGCTCCAATTTGGATAATGGCTTCAAATTCCATATAAAAAATTCACATACTAAACAAGGTATCCGTATAATAGTTGAATAAATCAAGCTCTGAAAGTTTTTCAACAAAACGGAAATTAACACAGAAATTTTTATTACAAAATAAATGAAAATACTCTGCCTATACCTATATATATAGCTATGATTTGCGAAAATCGAATCTACAAGATCGATGACCTAAGAAAAAATTAATTTTGCTTCAAGCTATATGCAAGATTGCAGGAAAAATTAATTAGAATCGATCCCAGACATTACAGAGTGATAGTGAAATAATTATTACTTGTATTATTGTTACATAATGTTTATAAAACACTATATGGTAGTGTGTGTTTATCTAAAACCAGCGACGTTTATTTAATGTATTTCACAATCGCTGTAGAAGAATATCTAAAAGTACGTTTACTTTGTTGGAAATGTTTTTACAAGTTTGCAACAAACTTGTAGACATCAGAAAGCTGGCCAAAGAATCAAATCGAACCTTGGACTTTTCGTTGTAGTCTAATTACTTTGGTTTTAAATAAATTTCCTAATCAATTGTATTGATTTATCCTATTATATATTTCAGTGGAAAAAAAGAGAAAGAAAAGTGGGTTACTAAATTCTTAAATTATGCTCGTAAAGGTTGAAATATTCAGCATCATATGTAGGTATATTAAAGATTTCAACATTCACGATTGTTGCTGATATTGGTATATGCATGCATGTATATTAAAACGTTTAATAACGTTAACATACATTCTAAAACATGAATAATTAAACAGAATTTTCAAATAAGCGTTTTGTATTTTGGAAAATGAAAAAGTTTCCTGCGTTTATGAAATAGCATTGAATTAAATTAATTACGATTAATGTCAATCATCTTCCACATACACATAAACAAGAAGGTCGACAGGAAACTAGAGGAACAAGTTAAAACCATTTGAAATACAGACATTTTAAACTATTTCACCTTTCTCAAATATGTAGATAAATTTAATTTTTATGCAAATTTACTCGAAATAATAATTTGAATCAAAACAAAATTAAATTCTAATTTATTTATACTAGTTGATAGATTTTCTAATGGTTACACTTGTACATTTTTTATGAAATAGCTATTTTTAACGCATATTAACAATAAAATATAATTGCAAAATGGTTATAGTTTTGCGATTTGCCCCAGTTACTGTACAACTAATGAAAGATCCATAAAATATATTTTTGTCTTTTGTAATACCTACACAAGAATACAATTTACACTTTACTGAACCGAAAACGAATTATGTTGTAAACTAAAAGAAACACGCTTGTCATCTATAGTTATATTAAATTAACTATTGAGCTTATTTTTAGACACTGACAAAGTATGTAACTAGAATTTCTTAATCTTTAGACAATAATCAAAATTCTATCATATATACCATTGTCAATTATAATTATACAAGAATAACATTGAAGTATTTATTTATCGTTTCTGAAACACACATTTATAGTAATTTATTCAGAACAATTCTAGAAGCCAAAACTGGACCAATTTCCGAAACATTTTGCCAAAGGCTCCAATAGACCTACTAATTTAAATCAGGAAAAACCTTGATATATTTGATAAAATTTTATTTCCAGCATAGTGCGAATTAAATTATCACTTATAATTTGTCAGCACTTAAACAAATTAATTAAATGTTTCGGTTTTTTATAATTATATTTAATTAGAATACAAAATTGTTTTAAAATATGTTTGCCAATTTATTTAAAAATTTTAATAGTTTATTACCTTAATAATTCATATAAATAAATCATATTAAGAAGAAATTGCATAAAACAAACTTGCTTTGTAATTATTCAACAACTCGAATGATTTTGTTGTAATTAGCAATAAATTTCAATGTTGTCTGGCATAATTCGGAAATTCCAGATAAAATTGTCAATGAATTTTACAGAGCTTTGAATTTTTTCAGGATGTAGCTGGATTTGTTCGTGTTATAGTTGACCACACACAAACCGTTCTGGACCGAATGATTGGTAAGTGGACAAAAATGGATCAAAAATATTTTCAACCTCAAAAAACAATTACAAATAGTGAATATTTGGGTCAAACACCATTAAAATTAATTACGATTTTACCAACCATCTCAAGGACCTTTGGATAAATTAAAATAATCTGATATAATGTACAATTATTTTTATTTATTTTTTTAAACTAACCATGTACTAAATACGAACAAAAATACACAAATTTATTGCTGTTATTAAATTAAAGAGCACATTATTATTACCGTTTCTTTAATTTAATTTTAATTATTCATAGAAACATAGTTAACGACCTTCTTCATTATGAATACCATTTTTAGATCCTCGGACAACAGATTGGCCATTAATTCAAAGTCCTGTACCAACAATAATGATGGTGGCCACATATTTGTACGTTATCCTTATTGTTGGACCAAAAATAATGGCAAATCGAAAACCATTCAAATTACGAGAAGTTCTTATTGCCTACAATGGAGCTCAAGTTCTTTATAGTCTTTTTATGTTATACGAAGTAAGTGCACTAAATATGACCTTTCCTTGGTTTATCGATTTTGTGGTATTGGGAACACAATTTTCGGACACAAAACCTTCATGTGCATGGCCTTAGATAAAATATTTGACAATATTTTATTAATAATTAATGATTGTGTTGAACAAATCGACTACTACATAATTAAACGTTGATTTCATGGATAATTCAATATAGGAAAAATCTTTTCGACTTTTTCGCCTTACTTAAAGCACACATCGATCGTAAATGTGTGTCCTTGTAATTCTTCAGGTAGGTCGTGTCCATGAATCAGTCTACATGTAGTCAATGGTAATGAACGTCCTTGTGGAGAAAGTTTTTGCGGAAGCGAAATGGTACTCGTTATTACTGAATGGAACTTGCTATATGACCTTAATAGATTATGTAAAATGTTTCTCACACAAACACACACACACATAATATAAGCAATATTATATAATGTAAAACACACACAAACATAGCCACATTCTAATATCAAGGTTCTGTTTACATTTTGTTGAATAGTTCAACACCCGCTACTGTAATTAGATTTACATTAATGAAGTTATATAATTTTTTACAGCCAAGTTCATTTATATATTCATTTTCATGTAATGTTACTGAACTAATTTTGTTTGGTTGTGATTTACAGCATTTGATGAGCGGATGGTTCTGGGACTACAGCTACAAATGCCAACCAGTGGATTATTCCAATAACGAAAAAGCGATGCGAGTATGTATAAAATAGTATATTATTTGACAAGTTTAATAATGAAGCTATTTTAGCATCAGTGTGTTATTACAATAGAACGAATGCTAAAATAGCGCTTGTTGAACGTGTAAAATATACTATTTTTGTGCTTTGGTTAAAATTTTTTGAAAAATTCTTGTAAAATTATATGAATCCCAAAACACTTACTTTACTTTACTTTTGATTTATTGCAAAGGCGTTCAATAATGAGTTCATTATTAAACCAAAGCGCAAAATATATGTTTATATACGAATTTCAGTAAAAAAACTTATTATCTATGCTTAATTCGATAAAATGTTAGTTTGATTTTAGTTGAGATGCCTTTGAAGCCCAAACAAGCTTTAGCAAAATTTTCGCTACTGTGAAATGATTGTTTAATGTGTTTCTTAAATTTTAGATGGCCAATTTGTGCTGGTGGTACTACATATCGAAATTAACTGAATTCGCAGATACAGTATTTTTCGTATTACGCAAAAAGGATAGTCAAGTAACACTATTGCATCTGTACCATCATTGTCTGACTCCATTGGAAACTTGGATTCTTGTGAAATTTATAGCAGGTAAATAAAAAAATCATAATTTTATAAGATATTTGTGTTGAAATATGTATAACAATATAGAAAACGCATTTCTCCTTCCATTCATTATATTAAGTACGTTAAGCAAAATCTGTACGTATTGCGATATCTCAATTATATAGCACTTATACACACTGATGATGGTGCAAATTGGGAAAATATAACTCTATTACAGAAATAAAGGACATCAATAGAAAAAAAATAGAAAATAATGATAATTAATGTCAAAACAATCGCGTACGTACTCATTTCTTATAAAACTATTATTATTATTAGAAGTATTATTGCTAAATCTGTACGGCATTCTTTTTATATATTAAATATTGTTTGACAGGATATACAAACGTAAAATTATGTCTTTAAATAAATACGTACTTATGCATATGCAAAAGTAGCTGTTGTTACATTGGAAATAATGACTAATTGTAAGATGAAGTGAAAGGATTATGCAAACGTATAAAATATGGCAATAAATTATTAATAACCAAATATGTGTACGATATTCAAATAAACTGTTTCTGTGGAATGAAAAGTAATGAACCTTTTTCGTATTCTCAAAATAGTTGCCATGAAATTTTCAAATAATTCACACAACCGAAATATGAAATGTATAAAAAACATTTTAAACAATATTTACCTTGCACAATATTTCATTAAATATGCGTCATCTTAAAATGTCATGGAAATACTTTATTTTCGGTTCATATATATTGTTTTAATGAAATTTTGTAATTTTATTCTGATCGGCGGAAAATATTTTGCAATTTATCGAATAATAATATAATTTACGGTTAACAGGGCACACCTCTATAGCGCAACATTTCTAACTTTCCATGTATAATCTATATTATTATTAATTAATTAATTCATTTGAATAATTTTACAAAATCAAATCCTGACATGATGATTTAAGTAGTTTCGTGTTAGGTATTTACGGTTTTCAAGATTGGGAAGACTCGAAAAGTGCCTTATTATTGCACATTATCTTAATTATTACTTGTATTTGAGAAAAACATTTCATTATTTACGGTAATTCACTTTCTAACCAGTTTTTTTTTCAAATTGTAAATGGCAACACGAAGCGGATACTAATTGGGTAATGCTTTTGCTTAGACAATATCATAATATCCATATTATTCATTACAATTGGTAATAAAAAGCAATTGTACAAAAATCTTTTCATTACATTAAAAGCTTTGCACAACAATATATAAATTAATAAATTTGTAAAGATGAATATCATGAATAATGTGCAGTTGAAAATCGCATGTATGCATTCACAAAAATGTCTATCTGATTCTTATTGGGTTAATTACCATTTTCACCCAAATAAACTGTCTGGTATGCATTTACCAACATTTTTTCACTTGTTTCAGTTATAAGAGTAAGTAGATCCATTATTGCTAACCACGTGTGGACCTTGATGTAACCTTTCCACTAATTATTATTATATCTACATATACGAAACTTGTACAATCATTATTTTAATACAAACATTTTTAAGCAATACCCATTTTACACACCTTTTACACATATACAACATTTACGTTAAATTACATTAATTTAATACAATATTTTTTGCAATAATTTTTATTTTAATGCGTCAAAATTATTATAATGATATTGTCTTCCATGTCAAGGATTTAGAAATTAGATGAAATTTGTATGAAATGAGAAATCTTTTTTTGGGCACAATGCAGCTCTCATTAAAATAATAATATTTGATTGTATATCGACATAGGCGTAGTCTTCCGGAGATATTTTATTAAAAAATAACAAAATAATAAATAATAGCGTACTACAATTGTATGTTATTATTGCGTAGATTTGCAGCCTTCAAGATTAATTATTAACATGATGATAATTTTAGGAATCGGTCTTTTAACGGCATTTTTTTGCAACGTAAAATTTATAAAAGTTTTTTTAAGAAAATCTAGAACCTCGCTTCAGTTCAGTGGCTTTACGAAAATTTTTCGACTTGTAATTATACGCATTAAACATTTCGTGGAGTGGTTAACAAAGATGAAAATTTCTCTGAAATTCAAAGACCGAAAGTCATGTTGCTTTTGAGAATTTGGATTGCATGCAAACTTTTTTTGACCGTCAACGTTTCGGTCTTGAAAAAAATCGTAAAGTCACATTTCTTGTTAATAAATCGGATTATTTGAGGAAAACGTTTAGCAATATTTTGAAACTGAAGGTTAAATATTTTATGGTGAAATTTTATACTTTTGAATTATTCCAATTTTTCAATGTGGCTTCAGTATAAACAATAATTAAACACGGACTAATTAAATTATATTTATTTGAAACGCAAAACACTATCTCAAAGTATATCAAAACAAAAAATGGAAAAAAACAGCCACGTTTATTGAAATAATAAAATTTTTGTTAGCGGAAGTCTTCAGCTAAATAAAACTGTACCTTTTTTCAAGGTGGACACGGTACTTTTTCCAACTTGATAAATAATTTAGTACATGTTATCATGTATTTCTATTATATGGTGTCGGCCATGGGACCACAATACCAAAAATACCTTTGGTGGAAGAAACATCTCACCACCCTTCAACTGGTACGCCAATAAATAAATAAATACCAAATGAATCGCTAACTTTAAATGCATTTTCAGCTTCAATTTACTTTAGTATTTATTCATTCTGCTCAACTTTTGTGGATAGACTGTGGATATCCAACAGTTGTTGGTGGTTTCCTTCTAGTGCATTCAACGATTTTCTTCGTCCTCTTCTCCAATTTCTACTACCAAACATATAAGAAGAACAACATGAAGAAGGAAACGAAATTTGAATAGATATTGTTTGTATTTGAAGTATATTAGTAATTATTATTTTCTTATTTATTATAAAAATACTGTGTTTCTTCGTATGTTTTTTATATAATATTATTATATTGGGCTCAATTACTTTTTTTAGTGTAATACTTTTAACTTCACTTTTATATTGTTTTACGTCCCTAAGTCTGTGATTGTTTTATATTCAGTTAGGGTTTTCTAATAAAAATGTTAAATATGGAAAAACAAGTCTTATACACCGAAGTGTGTTCAACGGAGTGATTATGTAAGAACACGCGGTGATTTTCATCAACCAGTTCAGTCTTTACAAACAACCTGAATTTCTGCTGCTAAACAAATTTCACAATGTATACATTTCATTTTTTTTTAAAGAAATTTCTGTTATTTACCAAATGATGATTTCTCAGGTTATAAAATATGTACGCCAATAAATAACATTTCCCTTAACTTGTATTTGTATTCTGCTTTTTTTATTAGATTAGGTGTGAAATTTAAATGTTTTAAACCTAGTCATAGAATCTATTGTAAATAAACAATTTACAATAGATTTATTCTGTTCATATAGGAAATTTATAATTAAGACAATGTGTTTGTGTCTATTTTTTAATAGGCGCATTTAGGTGTATTTTGTTGTATTTTTTATAATGTATATATATACAAATAAATATGAATAATAATACAATTTTTTACTGCTCATACTCATATTCACATATATGTATATGTAGATGATGTTTACATAAATTACATATATATAAATAAGTACAGGATTAAACGCTGTGCAATAATATTGTTTTGCAATACAAGTTGTTCGT
The DNA here is from genome assembly GCA_004796505.1 of Oryzaephilus surinamensis. NCBI lineage: Eukaryota > Metazoa > Arthropoda > Insecta > Coleoptera > Silvanidae > Oryzaephilus > Oryzaephilus surinamensis. The sequence goes on from SSSI01010432.1 coordinate 41,542, forward strand.
ATAAATATATACAATGGCTACATATGTGGGCTATGTTTATTAGTAATTGCATTCTATTGCAACCATTTATAAGACGTATTCAATGAATACGATTTTTATTTTATGAAAATTTCATTTTTGTTGTAAAACAATTGCATCAATAAATTTCCTGTGCAAGACGAGGCTTTATTTTTTTGTTTAGTCAAAATCAGTTTTGTTTGTTTCGGTCAGTGGTTAAATTTATCAAGGAATTCTAATTAACTGAGTTGAAATAGAAATTTTGGAATTATAAAATACTAGGTGCTTGACTAAAAACTAATATGTAAGAGAAATCTATCAAATATACTCTTAAATTGATTATTTCACATTTAAAAACACTTTAAGTCTATTTTGAACCTACACAAGTATGGTAAATTAATGAAATCTCTCCTGAAATGACTTGTATATTAAATTTCAAGTGTTTGTAGGATTACAGCAAAATACTCCTTAAAAGTACTTCAAGTATACTTACAATATTAATTATTTAATAGATAATTTGATTGTCTGGGTAAATTTAATCATTTGAAATACTATCAAATGTTAATTGTTAATCATTTAATAATAAATTTCCACGTTTAACCCTTTAAAGACACTCAGAAGCACAAAACTATTCCACAGAATGATTTTCGTGTTTACGAAACAAGTTATAATGAAATAATACGAATGTAGCTTCTGAAAACATTTTTTATTGAAAAATATATCAATTTTGTAAATAGAAACAGTTTTTTTTGTTTTTGGATAAAATGGAAAAATTTCTAACAATATTTAGAAAAATTGTATACAAATTATTTAACAATTTCCTACAACATGTCACCTATACCATCCGAACAAATTAACAAACATCTTTTTAAAGAAATAAAACAGAATTTCTAAACAACTGAAATATTAATTGTGATATATTTATAAAACTGGACTAAAATGCAGTTAAATTTAAATAAACTTATATTAAAAAACAAATTATAACTTAATTTATATAAACTAACTAGCTAGTATTTACAAAAAAAAATATGTCATTATTTCATTTACGAAAAACAACAATTTCTGCAAAACCCACAATACCTTTAGTTTTAACAATTAAAATTTATAACAAATTGTTTTTGTACATTATATATATGACATAAAATGGCACCAATTCTATTATTTGGTCCTTTTCCTAGTACTTGACGTGCTTTTTAAAAATTTACAACGTTCCATATTCATAACAACAAGAAAAAAAATATTAAAGGATATAATAAAAATGTTTATAAAAAGTACATTCAACAATTGAGCAATAAATTATTTACCACTATTATGTCAGTGATTGGATTTTCAGTTTAAGTAAATTTAAAATAATTTATTACAAAAATTGGGCCATATATACGGCAGTATTTTAAATACACGTATTTTTATTGCATTTACAGATCTTAAAACAATAGAATTTATTAAATAATTTTAGATTAAATAAAATGAATAATGTGAAAATATATTGGCCCACCTGTTACGTATATTATAATAATTAATAAACAATGATATGCAATCAATGTGCTTTAGTTTTATGACTACTAGTGCCATTCAAATAATATTCGCTAGCATTCTTTTCCGATTTCGATGCACCATTCTGCATATTGCCATTTAAATGCTTAACACCATTCTTATATAGTAGACTAGCTTGTTTGGCCCTTTCTTTCGCCTTGTACGTTTGATTGTAGAACTCTTTGAACAGGAAGAAGAACATAACAGCATGCATTCCAATCCACCAAACAAATGCACGCGGATAATTGCAATCAGTGAACAATAGTTGGAAGGCATGCACCATAATCAAAACAAACTGTACCTATAATCATGTAAAATACGTTAATTTATTAATGAAATGAAAATGGATGGACTCTATTGTGCAAAATGTACGATTATTACCATTTGTAATGTAGTCAAATATTTTTTCCACCACAAATACTTTTGAACTTGAGGTCCGAAAGCACTTAGCATATAATAGAAGTACATCACTATGTGGACGAATGTATTCAACAAACCAAAGAACGTACTATGACCGCCTGGAAAAGTTTCTCCGATTAATATTTTACATATATTTACAATGGGACTGTATTTCTAGTTTACCCGGTGTGAATTTAACACCAAACCAAACGGACATTGGCATGACGCCGTGATGTATTACGTGTAACGTGCTAATGTGGTCGTTCTTTTTACGTAAAACGAAAAATATCTACAACAATTAAACAATTATACACATTTCACTATTCATACAATCCATAATTAACTTACTGTATCAAAGAATTCAGTGAACTTTGAAAAATAGTACCACCAACTTGCGTGCACCATCTATTCGAAACAAGAACATGTCATTATAATTGTTTATTGTGGAAATATTGCGCACTTACCCTTACTGTACTCGGTTTTGTTGAATAATCTACTGGCTGACACCGAAAACTGTACTCTCCAGTAAACCAACCACTCATACCAATCTGGAAAATGAGTTTATATTTAATTAGGATTAGTAATTAAATGGGGTACCGTTTTAATTACCTCATAAAACAACCATACACTAAATATGACTTGGAATAAATTATAAAATACTAGTGTCCATTTTAATTGGAAAGGTTTGCGATTTTCCATTATGTTTGGCCCCAAAACCTTTTAAAAAAATAAGTAAATATATACGTAAACAATAAAATCTACATAATAAATTTTAATTAGTTACACGATAAGTCATTTTTAAACGGTAAATTAGTGAAAATGGAAAAAAACGTAAATACTTGTTACAATAAACGTAATTTATTAATTAGGGCTATACGATATGGACTGGCACAAGTATATGAAGGTATAGATAATTAAAAACGTCAAATTGAAATAATAAATCATGGAAAAAGAGAAATTATGCTGTTTGTTCATCAATTTTTTAAGTAGTTCCGCTTTGTGAACAACTTTATAATAATAACAGTGTAGAATTAAATTTATTGTTTAGTACAGTTGCATGTTCCACTATAAAATATATAATAAATATAGAATAAAATCAAAAATTTACACAAAAGTGTGCATTTGCTAATGAAATTTTTAACATTTTCTTGTCAGCATACCTAAGCCTGTAGGTATGTTACAAATTAAAGTACTTTCTATATTTTATTTCAAAATAAATATACCTACATTAGTAGTTTTGATCAATATGAAAAATAAAGTGGAACTAGAAAAAAACCTTGATCTCATATTCCCGTTCGTACTCATCTAAATGTTTAAATATACAAAATTTTATGGCAAAAATCTCCATAATATTGTTTATATTACACAAAAAGATTTCGTATTTCTATAACTCGAAAAATGACTAATTTGGGGCATTTTCGTACGAAAATGGTGCGGTGATTAACAAAACGGAAAAGTTTGTCGCAATTGGCTTACCTTGACAAAATAAACGTACGAAAGGCATATTCCTAATGTATAAAACGGACTAGACATAAGGGGCCAGTTTGCTGTTCTAGCATCTAAAAAAAGTACAATTTTACAATAAAATCGGAAAAGTATTGATAATGATTGACGTAAATTACATATTGTACAAATATGGTAAACATTTAAAGCCACTTACCCTGATATTTATTAAGAAAATTATTAATACTATGAAATGTATCTATCACAAAGGCCATTTTGAATTGTGTTTATCTGAAACAGAAAAAAAAAACGAAATGAAATTCAATTTTACCTTATTATAGTCGTCAGGCAAAGTATTTTTAGTATAAATATTAAGTTTCTTGACCCTACTAACATGAAAATGATTTTATTCACGCTAACATTAACAAAATTAAGTTTTATAAGAAGTTTTGTTATCCATACATTCCTTATGTAGGTAAATTCAATATTATTAGGGGGGAAAATATACATACATATTATTAGCCATTGTTATTTGTTATGAATTTTTATCAAAACTATATTGATAGTATGTTGTTAATATTCGAAAAAATGTTTACAAATTTTTATTGTACTGTCAATGTCAAGTAATTATATAAATAATAAACAAACTAAACAGCATGTAATTATGAAAAAAAATAATAAAACAATAATATGTAATTAAGTTCTTTTCAATTACGTTATTGTATAAATTTTCCCAAATTTTTTTATTTCACTTGTGTTAATGGAGGTGCATATATTTTAATTATGCAACTGAAAGTTAACGAAAAGTGCAATTTAAATGGTAGTGTCTATTATTTTGATAAAGAATGTAATTATTCAGTTCAATGTTAAATTTTTGTGATTAGCAAACTATGGTTAATTAGCCACAAACTTTATTTGTGCTTTATTTTAGTTGGAACTTATACGCTTTTTTTAAATTAAATTGAAAAAACTATAAACTGTGTGTTATAAAATTGACGAATTTTGTAATCACCGAAAAACCGTTAAAACCACATACCAATTTGTATGTATGAACAATATTTCCATATGAATAATGTATTGATAGCTGTGTTCTTAGAAAACGCCAATAAATTTTTTAAACTATTGAAAATAAAACCGTATCACATGCAGAAAAGAATTGATTAATGTTATCGATTACTGTTTAATATTTAATTCGATAAATTTCAGTTATTATGTTGTATGCAATACAACAAAAAATTCATGACAAAATAAAATTTTCACAGTGTATGTAGTTGAATTCGACAATCAATCCATAATCTCCAATATTAGAGCAATTTTCGGAACTGGACTATGGAACTACACATTCATAATTTGTAGTACCGAAAATATTGTTAATTGTTATTTACCTTGAAAAAAATTGCAATAACAGGTACCGTCTCGACAAGCCCCATTTTTACGTTTTTATTTAATTAAATGATGAAATCCAACCTTGACAGAATCATTTTTATAAATTTTATTATTATATTTTCGTTCATTGAATAATAAAGCCAAATAATTTGTATAAAATTTTAATAATCGCTGGAATTTACATAAAAGAAGTCTCAATTAACGTCTTTATTAACCTTTTACATAAAATACGAATTTTTGTTTTAAATGTTACACATAATTTATACTAATACGCATTTTACAAAAAATAAATAACATATTTATGAAATAATGAATGTTTCCCTGGATTGGAAAAACTTGTAACACACAGATTTTCTTTTAACTGGACAAATGGACATACCTATTCAATTAATTTTACTAATTTGCGAATACATATGTATGTATTATAATCATTTTCATTTTTACAAGGAAATATAGACGAGTTCGTAAATTATACACAATAACAGTCCATTTTATGATAAAAACTTTTAATTATGCACATGTACTGAATGTATGTTACATTTTCCTTTTTTTACATTATCAATTGACCCTGAATTTACGCTAAACAAAACTAAATATTAAATAAAATTGTATGGAAATTAGAAACGATGCTATAGGTGTATGTATGAACTTTGGCACTAGTCTAAAATTGTCGAAATGACATAAATATTCCTAAACGACAAAGCTATAATTAACATTTTAGATATACAGGGTGTTCCAGAATAACGTGGACATATTTTAAGAGGTTATTCCTGAGTACATTTTAAGAAAAAAAGTCCTATAAAATCTTGTCCAACATCTCTTCGTTTTTGACATACAGGGTGTTAAAGTTTTATGAAAAAATAAGGTTTTACTTAAATATTTTTGGAAATATTAGAGATATGCCTGCTAATATACTGTTTAAAAAATCTTATTTAATAGGAAATTTAATAAGGAAACTTTTGTGTCTCTTGAAATTTTTCGTTTAAATGAGTCGTTTTTAAAAAAAAATGCGAAAAACTTAACACGTGTCATCAATAAATCGAATTTCAAAAAACTAGTAATTTATTTTGTCGATTTATTGATGACATGTATTAAGTTTTTCGCATTTTTTTTAAAAACGACTCTTTTAAACGAAAAATTTCAAGAGACACAAAAGTTTCCTTATTAAATTTCCTATTAAATAAGATTTTTTAAACAGTATATTAACATGCAAAATAAAAAGTTCCCGGGGTGTGATTCCACCCCACCAACAAAAAATATAGTTAGGGGCGGCCGTT
>SSSI01010434.1:0-16738 GCA_004796505.1 Oryzaephilus surinamensis
AAATTATGATTTTTTAATGTGTGCTTTTAGGTTTTGCCTGGTCTCTATGTGGGAAATTATAGAGACTCCAAGGATGCCGCACAATTAGCAAAATATAATATAACACATATAGTTTCCATTCATGATACAGCGAAAAGGATACATTCTGTAAGTATAAGCCCATAGAGGTGTAGAAAAAAAGTTGTACGAAAAAATAAAAAAAGTAGTGGGAAATTTGTTCTTTCCTGTATGCCCTTTAACTCAGTTTCCTTTCAGGATAAACATTATTTGTGCGTTATGGCATCCGATTCCCCTGATCAAAATCTAACGCAATATTTTTCATTATGCAATGATTTTATACATGCTGCTCGACTACGTGATGGAAACGTCTTAATACATTGGTAAGGCAGAGAATTCTACATAATTTAACATCACTTGTAAATATGTTCACTTTGGCAAGTTAAATTTAAGTAAATTCATTTTTTATGAACTTCTTTCATCTTTCTAACACACCTTTGCTTTTTATTTGACTGATTTTCTTTCATCTATAAAAAAATTTTCTGTATTCTCCTACTACATGTAGTCGTTATTTATAAAAATATTGGCAACCAGCTGAGAATTGGAGAAAGTGCAATAATGTTGGTATACTGTTTCTTGTTTTTATATTATACGTATTATTTAGGTAAGCGGTTTTATAAAGAAAATATTTCGATAAAATTTATTAGATTAAATAATGCTATATTCCTTTTTTGGAAAAATACGTTTGTATTGCTTCAAGTTATATACTCCTATTAAATACGTGAAAACAATTCTAAAAAAGCTTTCTGGGCTTAAAAAATGATTAACAGAAAATAATGTTTAAAGCATTGTTATAAAATAATTACTGGATTAGTAATACATTAGTAATAATAGTGGAAAATCATCAATCATTTGGATTACATTTTGACATGATTAATTTTTCTATTCGTGAATATTTTCCGTATGTATGAACCGAATAAATTGTCTAATCAATATTTTTATAAGTAAAACTTTGTTCATTAATACAGGCCGCGCTTTTATTGGGTGTGTTGAATTCTTTCATTATATACGAGTATTGAACATTCTATTGAATTACTTTTATAACGAAAAAAAAAAAACAATAAAGTTCAATCAATCCTTTATCTTAAGACAGTATCCAATTATCAGTACAGTGAGTAACTGATTACTGTTTTAAAAAATTCATTTGGGCCAATTTTCAAACAATTGTTAAATAGATTTAGGTACAGTCCGAATACTGTTAATTGATTTAAAGATAACCAAATGATTAAACGTCAAATTATGTACATGGGAGAAGAAATTATTAATTGCATATGCCAATAGGGCAACTATTTAAATGAGAATAGGTCGTATCTACCTATAAATATAGAATTATCTGTTTCAATCAATATTCATTAATAAAACACTGGTTTTAGCTAAATTGTTTTGATCGCTCATGAATATATTTTTGTTATAAAGTTTAATGAAAATTGATAACTTTTTATACATTACTCGTATATGTTTTAAAACTGTTATCTTCCTGAAACAACCGTATATGCATATGCGTGAAATCCTTGGAGGTTTCCATCTATAACGTGAACAATTTATTTTCCCTTATATAATCCTGAAATCCACAATTCAAAGTGGTTGACAAACACAAAAAGACATTAAATGCAGTTAATGCTTTGTTGGAAATATATTATTAAGGATTTAGGATTTAGTCTCCTTAAAATTACATACTTATTAGGTGTATATAACTGTATGTGCACAAAGATAAATATGCATAAAGTTTAATAGAAAGCAAACAAATAAATTTAATCTTAAGGGCTTATAATTGGAGATTCAAACAATGTACATATTTGTTTTTAGAGATAAAATACTGCTTAACCAGTATTTTCATCTCATTTATTCTAATAAACTTTTTACAGTTTAGCAGGAATGTCTCGTAGTGTAACAGTGGCCGTAGCTTACATAATGTCCGTAACAAATTTAAATTGGAAAGAAGCTTTGAAAGTGGTTAGAGCTGGACGAGCTGTCGCGAATCCGAATTTGGGCTTTCAGAAACAGTTGCAGGATTTCGAATGTACACGATTACTCGAGGTAATTATTTAGCTGGAATTGGGAATATTCCAGACAATTACAAAATCACATCAAAACAAACAATTACTCGTATAGTTTACAATCCATTTAAGCTTTAACACCATCATTCGTGACTTGAAACAAACATTGAAAACATTTCAATTACTTATTTTTTTGTACAAAAAAATAACACGGATATTTATCATTACATGTCACGCTCATATGACTAAAAAAATGCCTAATAGCCTGTAATTATTTACGTGGAAACTTTAGGAGCGACGTCGTTTGAAAGAACGTTATCCCAGCTTAGCCTTAGTGAGTGCCGATCAGGAACAATGTGCCCTTATGCTCAACAATTACGAAGAATTATTGCAATCACGCACAATATGCGAAGGACGATGTGTTATGGGTGAAGAATGTCCAACAGGGGTGTGTAGATCAGCGGCCACACAACGCCGTTCCCGAAGACGTCCAAAACACAACCGTTCCAAATCAGAAATATCACGTAGTCCTAGTTCGGCCAGTGTGGCCAGCAGTGGAAGCACAAGTAGCGTAAGACCACGTTCCGGACCAGCAGGTCTTCGTAGTTATACTGGTATTTATTAACTTTTTCCATTTGTTTTTCTTTTTTTGCATTATGGTGTTTATGTGTCTCTCTCTCGTCACTGTCTGTCACACTATGTGTCTAAATGTCCACTCGAAATTATTCAGTGAATGTTGTTAATTTGAGCATCTAGAATGATGATGGACAATTTGTAGGATCAGCACCACCGTCACGGTCTGGTTCCAAATTAGACATTGCCGGATTGACTGTAAGTGGCACTTTAACAGCGCCCACAACACCACAGGCTAGTCCACCAGTGTCGCCAAATAGACGTGGTACCACCGGCCGTATATCGGTACCACTTGCTTTGAAAGAAGATGACTTCGACTCATAGCCCACATTTAAGCAGTTGCTTAATTTTAAGCACTACTTAATTTGCATTTTTTTTATTGATTTTTCTTTGATTTTTGAATGCACTGTTTTGCTCAAACTAAATTCATATCTAGTCAAACATTGTATTTTTTATAATTAGAGCAAATTGGAAACTTTTGATGGCATGAAACTGTTAACAGAAATGAATTAACTGCACTACGTTTGGATGAAGAAGAGAATGGAGGAAAATTTGTGGAAAAAGCCTGTTTTAATAATTGGAGTTCATAAAATGATCCATTTCTAATCAATGCAATAGAGAGCCAATCAAAAAAATTAATTTCTAATTTTAAATTAAACTCTTTTTGTTATTATGTACATATTTGGTTTTTAGGTGTAAGTAATCGGGGCCAAAAGTTTTATTGTTAAATATATTTTTACAAGTTTATTGATGAACTCCAGCTTTTAATAATATAATTTATTTTTTAAAGTATAAATAATAATTTAGTACCGTGTTTTTGGGATTTTCTTCCTCCATAGTTCGAAATGGTAAAAAATGACAAATTCATAAAAGATAGTATTGGTTGTGAATTAAAAGGGCTAGTAAAACCTAATAAATTCCATCCTGAACTGTATATACATACCTCTTGTAAAATATTTTTTTTAAAGCAATATAGAATTAAGTTAATAGAATTTTTAGTTGTATATACGATTTTACAGAGTAGTTGCAATAAAACTGCAAAGGAACATAGTGTGCAGTAAACATAAAGTTATAAAAACTACCTCTAGATATTTAAGAATATCATTTAGCTTACGAATAGCTTTTAAAAATAAATTGAACAAATATTCTCATAAATTATTTGTAAGCACAACATTCATAGTTATAATAATATTATACAAAAAATAATAGATATTTTTATTTATAGACAAAAGGAAATTAGAAAAATACTTTAATGATGACTGTTTGAAAAGTTTTTAGTGCTTTGTGCTAAAATAATTGAGATACTGGTAATTAAGTGGAAAAAAATTCATGCGTCAACGTTGTTTAGCACAAAATCGTATTAGTTTATATCTAGTTTAACTATATTATAATGAATAACTTGAATATTACAAAGAAAAAGCCATCGTTGTCCTGCATATTTTTTCATATTTTGTATTTCAAGCTTGTTTGCTTCTACCTTAAATTGTTGTTTTACATTATATGTAACAGTGTTTTTATGGACAAATACAAGACTAAAGTATTTGCACATAAAAGAGCGCTATATAAAATATACATCATAAAAGTTTATTTTTCCATTTAAAAAAGTTTTTAAAACAAAAATAAATTATATATTTTGAGATAAAACTTTAAAAAGAAGCAGTTAAAATATTAGCACAATTAAAATGTTAGTGATATTAAATAATATAAATATATACAAAAAAAGCAGTTGTTATTATTAGATTGTTATACTTATATATTTGTTAAAAATATTGTAGTTGCAAAATACTCGTAGTATGCAATAAAAGAAATAAGCAATGCCATTAAACATGTTAACAAGTAATGATATTTAGTACACAACAAAAAAATAATGAATTGTTTTTCAAAAAATATAAAGTTATGGATTTAAGCGGCAAATTTTGCTTGCTAATATTTTTAATATGTTTAATATTAATTGTACGAGTATTAGATATTTATTACCAAATATTACGAAATGAAGGGCAGAAATTGTAAATTGTATAAAAAAAGATTTATGTACACATAATTATACAATTATTATATACAAATGTTAAAATTATTTAAGATTAATGTAAAGGTTACCAAAAACAATCTAATAAACATTTTAATTAAATTTCTTTATCAAAAGCAGAGATATTAACATATCACTTTCAAAACAATCACTTTTTAACACAAGCCTTTATATTAATCTGTTACGATACCTGATTTTTCAAAAGGGAATTTATTAAATTTTCCTAGAAACTAAAGTACAATAAATTTCTAATTTAATTGATTTTACGTTAATTTTAAAATTGTATTTTAATTAAAATATTGTAGAAGTGACCTTAATTCAGTTGCTCACGCATTTAATCACAAAAGAATTGAATAAGTTCTGTAAATAAAATTTTAAAATTCTCTTTTTTAAAGAGTGAAAGAATATGTGTATTGAAAAAGTTGTGAAAAACTTTTTTTAGTTTATATTAAATATAAAATAACCTTTGTATTCTTTTTAAAGAAGTGCAATAAGATGAAAATAAACAACAACAGTAATATTAAACAATTTTGTATTATTTACAAAAAAATCAATTACAAAGTTACATAATCTAATTACAAAATATTGTAAATAAAGTATAGCAAAAAAACTACATTAAATAAACACTGACTTAAAAATTAATCAGCAATGAAATAAATTCAATTTAATTAACATGCATATATGCACATAAAAAATAATAATAAATACATAAAATAATATAGAACAAAGTGAAATCATACAAGCCATAATTGGAATTCTTTCAATTGATATGTTAATTAAAAAAAGTATATAAACTATCACAAAAGTAATAAATTGATGTTATACACTCGTGTTCATATAAGTGAAGGCATAATTTAAAAAAATGAAGATGGAAACTTTGACTAGAAGAAATTAATTTTATTAGGCAGTGAATTAATGCTTCTTTTAAGTAGTAAGAGTTGCTGATCAGTTCTAGTCGACCCAAAAAACTTCTAATCATTTGCTTAAAAAATATTAAATCGAAACTAAATACGTAATAATAAAAAAATAGATGAGTAGTAGTTTCAGTCATTAATCGACTAATTAGTTGGCATCTTTTTCTATATTATGTGCAATCAACCCTGTTCGAAAATCTTCCATTAAAGCATACTCCAAAATGGAGATCGAACTTTACAAAAAACACAATCAAAGTACAAATTATTGTCTTATATCTAATGAAAAAAAATATTAAGAATTGAACAACCACTAGCTTGTACTATTTTTTTGGTCAGGTTTGTTCAGAGACAAGGATAATCTCTTTCTTGATGTGCTTTCACTGCACAAGGACTTCCTTCTTGTAGGCAGTATGTCTGCTGGTGTTGGTGTACCTTTTCTACGTTGTATGCCAACAGTTGCCGTTTTCCTACCTGCCGTTGATGATGGCGTCTTACATACAATCAATTTATCACCTTTCGACCAATTATCCATTTGGGCTTCACGTGACTCTTTCAATATATTCCTTATAGCACCCGTTTCACCAACAATCTCTTGTAATTTTTGTATTGTTGTATACAAACAAACGGCACTAACTAAACCAAAATCAAATAAACTACACATATGCACAACGAAATTTTTATATAAATTTTTCATTAATAATTCTTTGCCGCGATGTTGTACAAACATTTGGCATGCAAGCGGTATTTGGCAATCACCAACGAAACCATATTTCATAACATGCAAATTCCACATTTTCATTAATTCCTTTTCACCTTCATTAACATCAGTAAATTCATCGATCATCATCATTGTTTTATTTCTCAACCATTCTGGATCATTTTCACCTTCCGAATCCACATCCATTTCTTTTGGATAAATTGGTAGGCATGTTGTGGTGTGATGATAGAGACGATTATGGCCAGTGATGAATGGACGTTGACCATCGTATTCGCAATCGTCCAATTCTAAGAATTCGGATAGACTTGGTTTGGGTCGTTTAGGATGACAAACTAATATGTGTGTAACTGAGGCACGACGTATTGGCCCATTACGTGAAAATGCACACACCGATGGCTGTGATATGAGATCGTGTGGTGAACCAGTATAAGAACCATCGTACATCTCATTTATGGCCACATCAATTCGGGCACCAACCGAAATAGGCACATATGTAAAAGTAAATCGTGAATGACACAATTTTAAATGTTTTAACAACGTGTATAATTGATCGCAATTTAAACTGCACCATGGACAATGCAAATCTTCGCATGCTTCAGTCTGTTGACGTGAATTATTATTATAAACAAACTGATAGACAATCTGTAATTTTTCTGTATTATTGTTATTATTATTGTTGTTATTCGTTCCGTTTGCTAATAATGGAATGTTTTCTTTGTTGTCTTGTAATGGATACGGTTTTGGTCTATCAACAATTCGTGCACTCGCTTCCGGCGACCAATTCAATTTGAATTTCAATATTGCCCCTTTCATAAACGTATCTAAATTGCTGCAAGTGTCCATTAAATCGTTTACATTCTCCCATGTGGAATATTTCTTTGGAGAATTTTTATTGTTTCCACTGAAATCTTGTACAACAACATCATAATCACCATCACTCAAATAACAACGATTATGTCGATCGTAAACAGTCAACTCAGCCCCATAGAGTTTTGTATTTTCATTGTTTGATTTGCGTTTTTTTAATGCTGGTTCATCGTTATCATACTCGTTAGTTTCCTGTGTTATTTTAACGCGAAATAACAGTATATATGATTTAACTAATGGTCCGCTAGACGGATTAAATGATTCTGTTGGTATACTGATAGTGGGTGCAGTTAAGGGCATGTGTTGTTCGTTTGGATTAATAGGAACATCGGCCGTACCCAATGTTACTTGCATACTTGGCGATGAACTGTCCTTTCGTTTCTTATGATTTATTTTTAATAAGACCGTTTCTACCTGAGCAATTTGAGCATTATAATCTAAGGCTTTATTGTTGAATCCAAGAAATGTCAGATTTATATAACCCGGTTGTATATTATTCGTTTCACGTTTTAGTAAAACGATGTCTAATAGTGTGTTTATTTTGAAATTTTGGCGATTTTTATGTGTTCTCGACATCCGGTGTCTCATATACGTCAGAGTGCGATTCAAAAATATTGGCTGCAAATTGCAAAAGATATTTAATCATTTGATAATGAAACGATTTAACTTTCTCTCGGATTCTGATGATTTTATCAAAGTATTTTGAGGATGTTTGTTTATCAAACAAACCCAAACAAATATACAGACACAAGTCATAAAAAGTGGACAAAAAATCACAAGACTCCGAGGGTTGTTTAAATAATAGAAAAATATAATTAATAAATTCTTACCGAACACATATTCCTTGTACGTAAATATCGATAAATTTGGGTGGGTTCTGTAACAATAAACAATTAAAATGAAAAGGTCAAAAACACATTTATTTTATGTAAAAATTCATTTACTTTCGAAAGCTTGAAGAAACAATTCATGGTCGGCTTGTATATGATCAATTTGTGGATTTTTGGAAGTATCTGAATCTTTGTCACGTTTTTTTGGGGGCATTTTAATTAATGCTTTTATCTAATTTGCCCGCGAAAACCAATACAAGGGGGAAACCGTTTTTTTTTCTACACTTCTTTGGCGTCACGTCGGAGTCTGTCGAGCTTGTTTACATTTTTGACAAACAGCAGAAGAAATGTCATAAATTACCAACATAAAACAGTCCCGAGCTTTAAAGCTGTAAGTACTACAGTTTAGGGAATGCATTGCCATTGTGTTGCCTAACCTGAATTTATTCAGTGCAGTTGGTAATATCATTTCATTGATAGCAAACAGCTGTTTCATTGTCGTTCGTCATTAGGCATTTAATTCGTATTTTTGTTCAATTGTTCATTTATTCGAAATGTCCGACAAAATGGAGAGTGTAGGTAAGTCTCATTCATCGCCACTCTTATAAAAGCCCATCCCAAATATAACGCGCCCAGCATTTGAATATTAACACTAATTTCAGCGCTTTTTCATTGTTATCTTTGAGAAAAGTTGACAATCATGCTATTTGAATTATTGAATAGTAATGCTTGTTTTTAGGTACAGAAAACGATAGTAAATTGTCAAATGTATCAGAGACCAAAGAGGAAAATAGTGATAAAATAAATGAACCATCTGAATGTAAAATACCCAAAACAGAAGCAAATTTAGACAAAAATGATATTAACAATGAAGATAATGATAGTATAGAAGTCAAAGTTATTTATAATAAGAAAAAGTACGATGTTAGTGTAACATCGAGTCAAACTATAGCCGATTTTAAAAAACAATTACAGGAATTATTAGGTAGTAATACAAAAACGTTTAAAATTTAATATATTTAATGTAAAATTGCAGGTGTGCCAGATTCTATGCAAAAACTAATGTACAAAGGCCTTTTACAAGACTCACAAACAATATCTAGTTCTGGTATTACAAAAGGATCTAAAATTATGTTGGTTGGATCAACATTAAACGATGTATTAGCTGTTTCTTCAGTTAGTAAACAAGATGTGGCCGAAATGGAGAAAGCTGCATCAGTTAAAGAGCCTTTATGTAAACAGAAAATTCACCGAAAAGTATTAGATAAGGGAGTTCCAGAAGATGTAATGCCAGGAATAAAGAATATTAAAGTTAGTCAATAGCAAAATGAGTTTTATTGGAAATTTTTACTTTCTGTTATGGAATTTTAGGAAGGTTTACCACATATTCCATTGTCGGGTATGTTAAATAAACACGGTGGCAAAGTGAGACTGACTTTTAAACTTGAAAGTGATCAATTGTGGCTTAGCACTAAGGAACGTACTGAAAAATTGCCTATGGGTTCCATTAAAAGTGTCATTTCGGAACCTATAGAGGGGCATGAAGAGTACCACGTGATGGTATATTCCATGTTACTAATTTGTTTTAAAATTATTCCATCACAATCGTTTTATTCCGTAGGGTTTACAATTGGGTCCCACGGAGGCGTCGAGATATTGGATTTATTGGGTGCCAGCACAATATATTGATGCAATTAAAGATGCTGTTTTAGGAAAATGGCAGTATTTCTGACTTGCAAATAAATTCCTAGTAGCTAACAGTATTAAGATCATAAGTACATGGCTAAAGATTATATTAATCTTTATGTTAAAACGACTCAAGGGATACAAATGTCTATTATTTAATTCTTACATAAAATCCATATTAAAATTGTAGTAGGTTTTTTATAATTTTTTTATACATTTATATGTACTATATAAATAAGGCTGTTTGTGTTTTAACGTTTTTTTCTAAATTGATCTTGAATATTGTTAGCTTTTCAAATTTTTCAGCTTTATGATATTTATTGAAATATTGCTGGCAACAAAAGTTTTTTTCTTGAATAGATAGTTAATTATTAACATAAAATTTTTCTTATTCTTATGTGATTTAATGTTAATTGTGAAACATTAATAAAAAAATTAAATATTTGCATCATTAATTGATTTTAAATTAAAACAGCAGCAGTAAATATAAATGTGTATTTGTAGTTGCATATAGTTAAAACCTTAATCTACAAGAGCTTTCGAAAAAGCTCTTAATTTTTAAAAGAACATGGGACAAATTTGCGTATTTCATTTTCTTCATTCTTGTGATATTCTACAAAAAGAAAATTAGTTCAACATCTTCATATTTAATTAATACATAAATCTTAGTCTTAGTATTCAAATAATAGTAATTTTATCTAAGTGAATATAAAATCTTATAGGAATATTTTGTAATTATATAAAAATTATTCCATATCTCACAGAAACGTATTTCATTAAAAACAGATTTACAACGAATGCAAATGAAATGAAATAATTATAATTCTGTAATAATTCATCATTTTATGTATAAGTTATGGTCAGTGGCCCAAAAAAATTTTACATAATTTATTTTGTTTTGTATGTGAACACTTCTAACATATCTATATGAAGATGAGTCATTTGCAAATGCTTATTTTGATTGTAATCTACTCTGAACTGGTGGGTAATACTTTACATGACAAATCCAAAAGAGACGTGATGTAATTCGTACTGAGTTTGAATGTTAAAATGTATAAATATTTTCCTTCTTTTCTATTGTTAACATTATTAATTGCGTCCCATTTTTAACAACTACAAAATTTAATTTGTTTATTGCATTTACATAAATAAAACTGTTCTTTCTTTGTGTTTTACAAACTATGCAAACGGAATATCAAAGTATTCAAAACTGTTTACCACGTGAAGTGGTTTTTTTTTAAAAAAAAGCAAAAAACAGATGTGGTTTTGAGGGTAGTTTTACGACCCCTGGATAAACATTTTACCCACAAACACACGTTAGTCGCGTGTTAGACTGACATCTCACATCAATTTAAATTAGAGCTAAAAGCTTTCTTAATAAATTGCACATACCAGCTATTATATTATTATATATAGTATATAGTCTATAATTCTATATAGACTGATGTACATGCATAAATGCTGTTTTGTAAATATGTACAATTAAATTTAGAAAAAAAAACCGGGTACAAGGAAGCTTTTCAGCTGTCCGCTGAAACCTATAAAAGAATTATTAGACACTAAAATTCGACACTAACGTTGAAAAGTAATATAATTGTTAATTTTAAACATGTTCACACATTATTCGAAGATAACAGTAATTTGTGATGTATTTATTCTCTTGTGGGGTCTTTCTAATAGCAAACGGTATATCTGCCCTGTAATTTAACACAGAGTCTTTCTCTCCGCATCTAACAATTATATAGAATTATACAAGTGACAAAGGTGTATATTTCAATTGAGTGTTTTATAAATATATTTAAATGCTTTGAAATCGTCTCCTTTTGTTTTATTGTTTATCTACGGTGTAATTAAGATGATCAGGTGGTAAGAAATAACAATTCTGACACCTTTAATTGTATGTGGAAATTTTAAATGTTAATAGAAATTTTGTTAACAAAATATAAGAGTACTCGTAGGTATATTAAATAAAAACAACTTTGCTTACAAAGAATTTATGCTAGAGTTTATTAAAGTTTGTTTAATAAATAATCATATCTTTTTGTAATTAATTTGATATCGTTGGATTTCTTTCAAAAGTTTTGTTAAATGAAAAGTAGTTTTATTATTTGCATATTCGCTAATTTTTTGATGACTCGTTGTTGTAGGTGGTTGTTGTAATTTTTTCATTTGCTCTTTTAAAGCCATCAGTTCTTTGTACAATGTCATGACCATTGTTATTTCTTGTTCTTTGTTATTCAATTCTTTTTCGAGTTTTTCCAATTCAAGAACAACTTCAGACGTTTGTTCATTCCTCGATAATTGATTGAATTTCCTAAAATATATGGCAAAATTTTACGAAAAGTTTAAATAAATTCAGCAATTTACTTGTTCATTGCTTCGAATTCATTGTGCAAATTTGTTAAAACATTTTTTAAACTCTTTTGTTTAATATTTAAAGACGATGAATTATTATTTTGAGTGGTGTCTGCAACAGTTTTTTGTGATTCTTTAACCATTGGTAAATTTTTCTCAGTTATTTTTAAATTTGATGCAACTTTGTTGTTTGCACAACTTTGTTTATACATAACTTGATTAAATTCAACACCTTCTTTTGGTAAACATGTACAAGTACTTTCCGTTGATGGCATTTTACTCCATTTTGGAGTTTTCCTTTTTTTTATTTTCACATCTCCAGCCGGTCCTGTAATAACAACACTTCTTACAGTTGGTGTTTCATTTGTATTCTCCTCAGGTGGTTCGATTGGTTCTTCTGGTATACTTTTGGCTATTTCTTGTAAGTGTTGATAATTTATGTTGGATTTTAATAGCGGACATCGAACCCTGTACACACACACATGTCGTAGAGATAGCTATAATTATTTTAAAATTTATCATATACGAATATTTTACCCAAGTTTAGAAACTGCCGTGGAAACCAAAGAGGCAAGTGGTTGTCCATTTAACCTTTCTGCCGCCAATTCAATGTTGTGTGTAAGAGTTCGCGACAAACCACGCATTGGTTGTCTTGTTTTCAACAAATTCATAAATTGTTGTATATTAACGCCGATATTATGACTTGGTGATGTTGATGTTGCAACACAAAATGGAATTGCTTTAAAATTAAACGTATTAAAATATGTTCTTGTAACACGTTTCATACGTGACGCAATTGTTGGCAATTGATAGTTTCTTGAATAATAATTTAATTCAGTTCTGGTCATCTTTGGTTCATCGTATGAATGGGCCTTACTTATAAAATATTCCGTCTGAGCGAGACTTCTTTTCGACAACAAATTATTATGTTCTTGAGGAATTTTTATTGGTGGTACTGTTATGTTATCACTTTTCGTTGGTTTTGTTTGTGTTTCATCTGAATCGCTACCCTTTAATTCATCGTTACGGTATAGCTGAATTATTTTCTGTTGAGATATCGTCTTTTTATCATTCACTTGAATGTTGTTCCGTTTTCCATACAAACGATTTGTTACAGATCGATATGGTTTTAATGATCTTTTTTTGGTCATTGTTATATTTGATGGATTTGGGACTTTAATAGTTTTTTCTATTATGCGTTTCTTTTTTATTGGTTGTTTCACCGGTTTTACTATACTATGATCGGATTTATTTGGATTTATAATAATAGATTTACTTTTTTCAAAAGCATCAGTTGATGTTTCTGTAGTTTTATACTTTTGAATATATTCCAACTCCATTTCATTAATTTTTTTGTCATCTATAAACTGATGTATTAAAAAACATCAATAATTTATAAGTTAATTAATTTTACGAGAAAATTTATTTTGCGTATCCAATTTATTAACTGTAGTTGTAAGTAAATTTAATATATTGCTGACTGTTGTCATTGCAGCATCTGGTTTTTCATCCAAAACTTTTTGAGGAACTTGCTGTTTCTTTACGCCAGCATTATTATCTCCAATAAATTGTAATTAAAATACGTATAAAAAACGTGTGAATCTTAATGTGGCTTACCAGATTTTTTATCACATAATTTAGCGTACTCATCTTTTTGGTAACCATAATAATTTTTTAAATTATCCAGACAATTTGTTAAATTATTGCAACGATTTTCAGCCCAATTAACGTTTCCCACAATTTCTGAAACAGCTTGAAAATAAGCTGTTTGCTACTTTCTGATGACATTGATTCAGAATTGCGAAACAGTGAGAAACATTTAAAAAAGGAAATGATGCGCTTCACAAGAAATGATAAAGAAAAATGTGAAAAAAGATGTTAGAAAAACTACCAAATTTTTAAATGATTGAAAAACCATCAAGTGTAAAATCTTTTGTAAAATTTATGAAAGTTATATTATTCATACCTTGTAGTTTTTCATTTTTAACGTTTGTCTCCGATGGCTTTATGTTTTCCTCAAGAGTTGACAAGTTTTTTAAACCATCTAAAATTATAATGTTTAATAATGTAAGGTAGATAATTTCAGACTATTTGTGCGCAATTAAAATTGTAATTTATTCAATTACCTTAATAAACAAGTATGTAATTAAATAATTAAATTTTTTGTTTATCAACATTTTAAATAATAAAATCTTTATACTTAGCATATATTTATATAACTACATACATATATTAAATATTTCTTGTGTAAAATATAAAATATTTATATTTGAAATTAAAGTATATTAATATTTATAATGGTTATAACAATTTTTTTGTATAGAGTTGCATTTTAATAAGTTGATACAATTTTTTGACAATGATTGAATAAATTACATAAATTATTGCATTTAGTTCTGAATAAGATTTATCGAAGAAGTCGAAGTGTTTTGCATCTGACACTTCCATTAATTTCAACTATTCAATATAACATTAATCTTATTCAACATAATTAAAAGTATGCTAGAAATATTTATGCTGGTAGGGAAATTATAAATTTCCCATTTGATCGAAATATACCTTTTAGGTATTATTTTACCTTTGTCAATGCCAAGTTTGGATGCCTCTTGAGTTTCCATACCATAATACTCGGCACTCATGATGAACTTTTTCAAATGACAACAGAATATTTAATACATACGACAAAAAAAATAACACCACAAATAAAATATTCACATGAAAAATGAATTTGAAATTGATCTGGCTAATGGAAAGACAGATACAAATTTTTTGACATACTTTTATTGTTGATTTATATATTATAACGCTTACTTTTTTTTTTAATAATCAAACAATTGTCCGTTGAATTTTGAATGATGACCAACAATTTTATTATTAAGTAGTATTATAGAACGAAGAATTAGAAGGTGCATGCATTTAAACATACAATAAAAACGTAACATACAAGTTCTTCAGAATGATATAAGAACTATTGGTAAAAAGAGAAGTAAAGTTAACAGTGGCTGCCTTCATTAGTCAAGTGGTATTGCGATGTGTGCGGTCAGAAATTTTCTATAAGGACCACTTGTAGTCGTTTTCTGTGCTGTCCAATTGTATATATAGACTTTCTTCAAAATATCAATAAAACTATCTAAACAAAACAATTGTATATCATATTTATTTGCACATAATGAGGAAATAGAATAAGAATTGCACATGTTCCCTTCAAGCGATTTCTGACTAATTAAATGACTCTAGTGCATTAATTACTTTTCATATGAATAATTGCCAACAAACCATGACGAATTTGCCTAAAAGATTAAAACAAAATTATTGCAATTGAATGTCAAAACAATTTGAATAAAATTATTGTACTGTGTATATAATTTACAATTTTTTTATTAAATTATAGTCAATTATTCATGTCATGGTAGCCACCCACCCACAATGATTTCATACCTAAGGAAATTTCGTAAAAGGTCACTACACTATTTTTGATTTTTATAGTTGTTAATCTTTTTGACCAACATATTTTTTAGTTTTGAAGATTTATTTTTATTTGAAAACAAGAAGGATTCGATTTCATATTATAATATTTATTTTATATTCTTTTTGCAACAAATTATTAACAATTATTTAAACGAATGTAAATCATATCGTGTTAATGAAACTGTTTGAAGCGACGCTTTTAAACGAGCATAGTTGGACATAAACGTATGCATGTAATCATTCATAAAATACCTGAGGCCCTCCATTCTAATATTCCCCCTGTCATTATGCTTTATAGACCATAATTAATATTGAATCAATACAAAATCACATTTAGTGTGGAACATCTGCTTCTTAGTACTAACATGTACGTACATACAATATTCGTTTTTTTAACTGCTACAGGTATCACAATATTTTATGTATTGAAGAGAGAGTAAAGCCAATAACCCAATAATTATCACCTAAACACGCCGATGGGCAATTTAATCATCGCTAAAATGTAATTTTTGTCTTACCATACAAAATATATACATATACATACTCGGATGGTAACTGCTTCGGTGGTCTTCATGCAAGT
The DNA here is from genome assembly GCA_004796505.1 of Oryzaephilus surinamensis. Classification (NCBI taxonomy): domain Eukaryota; kingdom Metazoa; phylum Arthropoda; class Insecta; order Coleoptera; family Silvanidae; genus Oryzaephilus; species Oryzaephilus surinamensis. The sequence continues at coordinate 16,132 of SSSI01010434.1, forward strand.
GATTTTAAACAAATTGATGGGGGATGATGCCATTATTTGTATTTTTGTGGGTGGATTGTATGGATTTCATGTGTAAATACAATTTGTAAATTTACATTTATTTGCACACTACTTTGTATAAAATCAATTTGAATGTCAATTCGTGTTAACGACATTATTGGCGATTATAGTCACTCGACTGAAAAGTGATGGTGTACATAAATTTTAGTTTCAGACAATTTTATATAACAATATACGTTTCAGGTTATTGTTATTGCTTTCAGGGGCGTGTTGCACAAAAATGCAAAGCGATTTTTTTCGACTAATAGATATTTCTGCAAGTAGGTATAAGATTGAAAATAATAAAAAAAAAACAAAAATGGGATTTAAAACAAAAATGTATAATTTCCTTGTAGAAAATACAAAAGAATCTACATCTGTGGCAAATTGCACAGTCATTATCTAAATCTGACATCTCTTCTAGTATTCAGTAGGCTTTTAGCTTGGTCTTCAACTGTCATATAAATGACGCACTTTGATCAAGATAGCCTCCTGGAGCAGCCACTGACTTCTCAATAGAGGGATTTGTGCAATATAATAACACAAGACGGCTGTTTTTCACCTTCTT
>SSSI01010436.1:0-11576 GCA_004796505.1 Oryzaephilus surinamensis
ATCAAGAATTACATTTACTGCGGCGTCGATAAAAGCTCGATTTTGGCTCCAATCGTTATTATTCTGTCCAATATCTTCAATATCAATACCATATTCACTTAAGCCACTTTTTACTAAATCAATGGAATTATCTGAAAATCATATAATATGTGCTCATATATGTACTCGTATATAGATTATTTCTGTAATTTTTCTGGAAACCATGATTTTTCAGACACTATTAAAAACTGAAATTAATAATTACCGTTAATGTTTAAAGCTGAGGAACTGATTATCATTGCACTCATTAAAACTAATAATAACATTTTTGAATCAATCATAAAAGTTCAACTATTATTGATTAAATTGGAAAATGAAATGATTTTCTTTTTTATTCGATAAAATATTTTATATACCTAAAAGTATATCCAGGTCCAAGGTCAATCATTATTATTATCAATTTGATTAATTGTAATAATACTTTTATCAATTTTCTTCATTTTTGGAAGATATTTGATCTTATTATGATTAAGTTGTTTACTTGATTAACTAAATCGATACAGATACTTATAAGATTTTTAGTTTTTTTACAAATTTTTATAATTGCGGTTTGTAATAATTATTTTTGTTCTCATATATCGTAAAAGGTCGATTTTTAACGATGGGAAACTCGATTTTACGAATCAATTATAAGGTTCTTTCCAACACAAGGTCCTTTCCAGTAATCGGACTATAGCGCACGCGCATTAATGAAATGGTTTTCCAACTTGCAGTAATTATTAGTACAGAATTAAAAATTACTACAAGTTCGCTTTTCCAACTTCAATCGTGAACGGTAAAATTACTGGAGAACCAATTCTTGCTCCGTAGCAAGTATCAGTAGTGCGAGACATGCGCAGTTTGTTTTTCATTCAAATAACGTACAACTGAGACACACATTATAGGTTATGTGTTGTTTGTTTATTTTCAAAGTTTTGATTCTTTACACAGTTCCCCACCACTAAAAATACTAAAATTTAAAAACAATCCTAAACGTATGCGTAGTTAACAGTTCTATTACTAGCTGCGAACGATAATAGAATTGTCGGTTGAAGGAACCTAAGGTCCATTCATTTAGGGATGAAAAAAATATGATTGGTCAGCTTCCACGTGATTTAATTTTTGAAATTTTATTGATCGAAAGCAACGTTATAAGGTGACAAATATAACAATTATTGGATGATTTTAAAAAACGTCATAATTCAAGATGGACGATTTTTCATCCCTATCTGAATTCAGTAGAAATAGTATATTCAAAATTCAAAAGCAAACAGATAAAAACACTAAAATGTTTCAACTTACTTATGGTGCATTCACTTAACTTAAAAGAGAACTTAAATATAGCGGGAACATTTAAAATTTTAGAAAATTTCTGGTGCTCTTCAACTTAACTTGAGCACCAATAAAATAGCATAATTTTTCAAAATTTCCGAATACAGTCGATTATTTTAGTCATTTTCCTAACGAACATGATATAAAATGGTATAAACATTAAATTAATTACATAAGTATTTATTAATAAACTAATTCAAACTTAAACTTTAGGTAAACGTATTTTTGTCACAACACCTTTATGAATATTTTCCTACCTTATTTAAAAATAGAAACGGCAAAATTCAACCACCCACCAAAAATTTCATAGAAATAAACTGGTCAATATATAAATATATACATACAGCATACTCGTATAATATTTTCGGAATACAAAAGCAATGAAAGAACAATTTCCTGTAAATAACGATTTCGTGTGATAGGTGTGTATGTACATACATATATAATATTGTTTCATCTATACACAAATGCACCCTTAGCTCTTACCCTGTAAGTTTACCAAATTTTCACTATAGATATCGCTTGTGTCGCATTTAAAATATATATTTTCAATTGGGGTTGTGTTGGGGGGCGGTCGAGCTGGCTGGCGTTGCCATCGATTTTGTGCGCGAATATTGTGTGTAAAAGAGACAGTGGGGGAGGGGTGCCGCCGCCACCGCCACTGTCTGCGCGAGCATCTCGTGTGTAAATGTTATAGTATAGAGAAATCACACAAAACTACAGATTGTTTAACTAAGCTACATATCAAAGACATTAACTCATCTCTGTTCTATTCCGTAATAATAACCGTCTCCACATTTATCATAATATATCACATCAAATTACAAATTTTGCCAATCTCTTGTCTATCCAATACAGAATATGTACGTTAGAAGATCTAGAAAAGAATAGTTCCGTCGTTCCGTGTATTCTATAATGGCCATTAAAGAGAAAACCGAATTATTAGTGACTTAAATTCATTTAACAACCGTATTTAATTTAGATAATGATGGATTGGTGGTGTTTGTGACCGTGTTTTTTTGTGTGAAAGTGTTTTAGTTTAAATATAATGACGTTGAAACAACGGGGGCCCGGGCCTCCAACTTTTATGCTAATTTTATATTCATGTGTTTTGTTCTATTTTATGTCAAATTGTGTTTATGCTGAAAAGAGTAAATATTGTAAGTATTTTTACAATGTATTAAATATTTATTATTTTATCAATTGATATAAATCGGGAATGCTAACTAGACATATCCTGAATATAAATTTCTACATAAATTTTCCTGAATAAATGATATCATTTGTGAAATTACAACATGTATCAACATAACATGAACTAAGATTAGTAGGTATATTTATATACAAATTCTATTTTTATTATTTTGTTGATTGCGTCTTTTATTAATGGATATTTATGTTAAATAAAGTTTCTCCAGTGATAAAGTTTAAAGTAATTATTAGTTTATGTTTAGTAGTTATATAAAGTTTAAAGTAACATAACTAATGATGATAAAATGTGAGGTTAATCATTTGAATGCTGCCACCTATCAATACAATACTGGAGTAATATTTAAATAATAATTCTTACAGTACAAGCTGTAGTACATACAAGAAGTAAGGTGATAATTGCACCATTATAAGCTTGGGAACACGTATTTGCATTAAAATAGAATTAAGTTCCTTTTTATCCTAAATACATGACACAGTCAGCAACTTTGGGAATATGGAACAGTTGATTGAAATAGTAAAAATAGTAAAATTGCTTATACATAATTATTATGTGTATGTGTATGCCGCCTCTAAGTTTAATTAATCACTATGATATATTTTAGTCTAGGATAAAAATGAACCATTTGAATAACGTATGTATTTTAAAAACTAAAATAAAATTGATTAGTACAGTACTTCAGTGTAACTGATGAAATTAACCAACTGAAAGACATGCATTTTTCAAGACTGTAGAATACTCGAATAATAAGATAATGGTTAATTTTTTAAAAAGACGAAGCCATACTCTCAGTTAACATTTAAAGATTTCTCTTTAAACTGTAAAGTCGTTTTACAAGATAACAGTAAAATAAAAACGTTTAAATTTGGCGCGCAATTAAATTTGGCATGCTTTTGTTCTAAAATTGTTCAATTTTTAGAATTTGACTCGTTTGAATTGTCTATTGAATTAGAAATTAATGTTTTTCATCAATGTTTTTGTTTCTTATTTGTTCAAGGTGTGGTTTATTATAGTATTTTAAGCAATCGGTAATCAATCGATTTTATTCGGAGGTTTGGAAGAATACTTTTTGATAGGTGTTTGAATCGTGTTTTGTTTCTGAGAATAAATTAATGAAACACCAACAAGAGCAGGGTATTTTGCAAAATTTCGAATACATCCTCTGCATTTAGAATCTCTATTAAATAAACAGACCATAAGTGCAAAGCTCGGTGCAAAGGCTTCCTGTTACTTCGGAATCGAAAGTCGAAACTCTTCGGCCAATCCGGATAGTATACAGTACTTGTATAATGTATTATAGGAACTCGTATAGGAATAGATACCTATACATCTTAGATATATTATAAAACATTTAGATTTGGAACTTTGAATGACTTTTATATTATAGTTAAATATGTTAAATATATTTATAAAATAATATTTGAATTTATATTTTTGCTTAATATTTTGTTTTTATAAATAAGTTTTGTATAAAAACAAAATAATTTCAATAAATCGTTTTGGTTTATCATCATTTGGTTATTCCATCAATAGGTTATGGGCCCAGTAAGCTTCCATTACTCTGCCTTTAAAATCTTCTTTTTGGTTTAGTTTTACAATCTTTTTTTTAGACACAATTATTTATAATTATTAATAGATGAAAACTACAAGAAGTTTGGATTATTTAAAATACTTTTTTTATTATTTTTTATTTGTTCGCTGATTTTACAATTAAAATAATATTATGTACCTACCTACATATATAACTTTTATTCCAATTGACATTTTCCTCCTATATTTTAACACAATAATAAATTAAACCAACACAAATGTATGTATGTAACCCCTTGCAACCTGCAATCTATACCGTTGATCGTAATTTTTATTCCGTCACACATACACACACACAAATTCAATTTCACCAACGGAATATATATATATGTATATGTTCTACATCCAGAAATCATCCCCTTATTTACGTTTATTAATATTGGCATTGGCATTTCTCTTCACTGTTTATGTGATTACAGTTTTCCTGCGTGTTGAAAATCTAATAAATTTCCATTGTTTATTTACATATTACATATACGGATACCTATATGTGTATTTATACATAGAAGTTTCATATACATATAAATAAAACATTCCTTCTTTGTCTGTATGAATCACAATGGACGGTTGATAAGAAACTTTTAATTGACAATGAAAAAAACAAAGAAAAAGATTAATTTTTCATGAGATGTAATCCTGTTTATGTGAACAGAATAATGGCATAATAATAAATCCACTTGTAAAGTTTTTTTGTAAGTGCTTTGAAGCTTTGATACTATTTTATATAAATTCAGAGAAAAATGAGGGATGGATTTAAAAGTAGGATATAGGTATACATATATATACGAATGCAAAGTTTTTTAAAAAGTTGTAAACCACCACCGAAAACTTCATCGACGACTATACGAAAAACTTTTCGAATTATACCTGCATTCAAAGAAACTTTCCTTGTCTATAATAACCAATTTATGTCGATGGAACACAAGTCCTTTTTTTACAATTTTTCAATTACGAAATGTTTATCATGTGTTGAAAATCTGTTAACCAATAAATTTTTACAACTGCTACCTAAAATTGTTAATATCCACCCGAGTATACCTATTAAACGCCGTTTTCTATTGAAAATTGTAAAAATATAAACTGTTCAAGAGCATTAGGTATGTACCAGAACAATATGTTCAAAGAGCGAAATGTACACCAATGGAACAAACATAATTTTGATAGTTAAGTGTTAACCAAAGTCGTATTTTAGGTTATGTATGAATTATAAAAACAATTCATAATGCACTTACCAATTAAATTTATCAGTACCAATTTCTGTAAATTGTTTGATATTTTAGCCTTAACTTGTAAATCCGACTTTAAGTATAATAGAAAACAAAAAAAGCAAACAAACTATTATAACCTTACAATTGTTGATTGTGGTGAACTGTATGTACCAAGTAAGAAGGTGATGCAATAACCGGAAAGGGGAAAGAAATTTCTGCGACAGCAGTGCATTATGCTCTTGTCAATAAAACAAGTTGTCCTTGGTACAGTTTGTACCGGAACTGCTCAGAACTATTAAAGAACGCGAATAGAAAACGCCTAATATCACACTAGTACAATTTGATTTTTGACAGTATAGATATTAGTAGTTGATATAACCAAATATCAACGCACACGTCTTAAATATGTTTAGCAAATTGTAAAATGAAACAATAATCTGTATAATATCTGATTTACTGACCATAATATATATGCAACGACAATTTTGACAGTTCATCTGTCAAATTAATCACCTCCCGGTCTACATGCGGTCTGAAGTCTCAAGTCTTTAGTCTCTAGTCTTTAAGTCCGAAGTCTTTTGTCTTTTCTTTAAAAAAAATATAATGTCTACATTAGTCTTTATTCTTTGTCAGACAAACTAATCACATAGAAATTTTATGAGCAGTTAAAGAAAATTAAATCAATGTTTCCACCATACAGTTTGACATTTTCAATATCTTCAGAATCACTCATTTTTTAATAACTATGCTTGTTGTTTCATCAGACACAAATAATAAAATAAAAACCGAAATAGAGCTCTCCAAGATTCTAACCTCAAACGGAAAAAAAATGGCGGCTGTAGGGCAAAAACTTGTATTTTTTTGCCGGTTTTTACATATAGCACTGAAATTTCATAATTTCTGATACAATTATGCCTACAGACGCCATTTTTTCGTTAGTTTGACAGTTTGTTGGAGAGCTCTATGAAAACAAACGACTTTTTATAGGTTATGTGTCTTTGTAGATGATTTTTGACATCTGTATTCTGATTGGTCAGTCTTTAGTCGGAAGAGACCAAAGACCAAAAGCATGACATTCTAACCTCAAATACCACATTCAGACTGAAACATAAGGACTAAAGACTAAAAACTTCGGACTTCGACCACATATAGACTGACCTTTAGGACTTTAGACTGCATGTAGACCGGGCTTTAGGGTACTATGCTGTAAATACATATATGTAGGTAGCTTTAACTTGTAAAGACAAAAGATCAAAGAGCCAAAGACCAAAAAGCATGACATTCTAACCTCAAATACCATATTCAGACTGAAACACAAGGACTAAAGAGTAAAGACTTCGGACTTCAGACCACATATAGACTGACCTTTAGGACTTCAGACCGCATGTAGGCCGGACTTTAGAGTACTATGCTGTAAATACATAGGTATAGGTTAAGCTTATTATAATGGGACCGCCATTTACCTCTTTATTTTATTATAGTTTCGTATCCTTTGTAATGAATAAAATAAATAATTATTCTACAAATAATTATTTAGTATGTCAACTAATTGAAATGAAAGTTGTCGACAATGATAATTATAGTAGAAGAGAAAATTGCTATAATATTAATAATCAGTTTATTAAAAGGAATAATTGTTCTTCAATAATTGGAAATTATGTTCACCAGCATGCTGATAATATAATTCATCAAATAAATATCATCACAATTTCAAAAGTACTTTCCTATAATATCATCATAACATATATTAGTAAAACTAATTGGAATGATGAGCAGTTGAACATATTAAATACGTGCCTACCCCTTATTGTACATAACGCATTCATTCATTCATTAATTTAAACTATACACTCCTACTACCATGCAAAACTCAAACACGTACACCCTTTATATCAAATACAATATTTACCTGAATGCATGCACATATACGCACACATACACAGCCACACGCTGTTATATAAAATTTCAGTTCATTTCAGCAACGCTATAGTTGTAAAATGCCTGATTCAATATTGATTTAAACACCTGTGCGTTCAACCGCCTACATTTTATTCTATGTATATAAAACACAAAATAAACATCAACTTAATTCATATTACGAAATATTCTAATGCAGAAGTACTATTTCTTTGTGTATTCTGGAAATGTGCATTCAAAAATATAACAAAAATATGTATGCATGTAGAAACAAAATAATATAATATCTACTTACATAACAAATAAAATAAGAATTTACCAACATAACCTTATACAATCGTAATTACTATGTTTAACATGAATAATATCTAGACATATGGAGAACTCAAGTACTGGTTTTCTGTTTCATTAACCTATCGGCGCCTCATAAATAATAATTACAACTTTAACAAGAAATAATTGAATTGAAGTAAAAAAAAATTCGACATAGTTCAAAAATGTCCACTAAACATAGTGTTATGTTATGAGTTATGACGTACCTATATTGTTTTAAAACTTCTTGTGTTACGGCGTAAAATTTGCGCAAAAATTTTTAGAAAAATAAAACACCATCATTAATAATCGATTGATGTAATTAATTTTAGATTTATAACATAATACATTTTTAATTATCGATGTGGTTGAAGTTAATATTTCGGTTACAATATGAGTCTTATTTTTGAAACTACCACCAAACCACCACCTCCATATCGTCGTCATCGTGGCTGAGAGAGTATATCATATCGATTGCTTGCTGGAGAGATTATGGGGCTGTGGTGGTGGTTGTACGGACGGTATATACCCGCACCCACCACCACCACCACCACCACCACCACCATCGTCGTCTATAACATTCTCTTTTGCGTTCCACTCTCATCATATCACAAAAGCCACCCTTAAATATTTGACCCTGCTACTATGCTGGTATATACCAGTCTAGTCGCAATTTATTTTTTTCACAATTTTGTGTAACGAAAAGTTGAATAGAGTGCAATTTTTATTAGAATTTATATACATATAGAAAAAAATGAAAAACTTTTTAGAAAAAATTTAAATTTTAAGAAAATTAATTTAAAACGTAAAACTTTAACATTAATTTCAAAGACAACATCATGTCAGGATACTTGAAATGTTTGAATAAACTTGCAAAAGAAGAAATATATATACCTAATATATAAGAGCTCCCCGGCTTTAACTAATTAGACAGAAAGTTGCGTATGATGGAAAAAGTTTTTCTTGAAAGAGTGACTAAATATATAAATTAAATAAAAAGACCATTTTAACAATCCTATTGTGATATCATAGTAGATGGAAAAATATTTTCCGTACAAACAGAGACATGCTTTTATAAGAAATGTGAACAAAATGAGTATATAGAGGTACACGCACTGGTAGTTGTATATTGAAATTAAAACTATAAATAAAAAACTAAACGACTTTATCTACAAGAGATAATCCTTTAACAACCCTCTATAACCAACAAACTAATTTGTACTTATCTCTTACAACAACTGATAATAACCGTGGTTTCTGGTTTCGGTACCCTCTTAATATATTATACTAGCAAGCACCAAATCGATTTTCTAAGGGCCGATTCTCATTAACAGATTTCATCTCAGATGATGTGTTTTCTAAAGTTCTGTTCGTTTTCAGCTGAAAGTCTGCCTGATTGGTCAGTTTTAACGTGATCAATTTTTGGAATTTTTTCATCTGTAATGAATTTTGAAAAATTTTCGTTTACAGCGCTAAATTAAGTCAAAACTAACAACTGACAGTTGAACTCAATTAAATTCTAAATTATAATTCGAATTGCAATACTTTTACTTTTTATTTTAGCATCGATTTTAGCTGTGTAAATGTGACTCGAATTGAAAGCATTATTGGTCATTGTGAAAATCTCATATTTTTTAATTTTTCGTTACATAAAATTACCACACTAAAATAGGGTTAACCACTAACATAAAAACTAGCATCTATCAGTCACTATGCCTGTCTAAATGTGGTTAAAGTGTTTTTGCAGAAAAAAAGGAACAATAACCCTATTCCCTTCCATTTATCGATTACTTTCCACAGAAGAAAAGTCGGCGAACACAAAATGAAAATTGACAAACTGTTGCCGAATTAAGAAAAAAAGTCTCTAACATTTTTTATATAAAAATAGATTTGTGTTTTAGATGCTGCTGGAAGTAGGCAAATTGATGAGCAAATGATTTAATTTTATTTTTCGTTCAAGATGTACCTATAGGTAATACATCTTCATGTTGATTAAGTTTGACGCTTATTAAATCCATTTATATTTTATCCACTTAGACGTTTAATAAATTTTCTTCTTTTTTGGGCCGCATACGTCATGATTGACGATTTAAAAAGGAACAAAAAAACATTGTAAACGAAATTGTCGATCAATTCATTATAGCACGAATGTATACATTTACAAATTGTACAACATTCGAATTAAAAAACAGAAAATACCTACATACTTGAATCTTACTAATCAATCTCATCTGGTCAATGATCTAATAAAATTCAAATTGCACCAATAGAATTCATATAACTAATATTTTGACTATGTGATAATTCAACCGATGAATTAGCGCATCACACATTCACACATACTGTGACTGTCTACTGCAATCGAATATTTATATGGCGAAGTGGTAAATTATTGCGTTAAAATACGTTTCTCAAAAAAGTCAAAACTAATCAAATCTTTGTAGAAATCACCGAACCCTATTATCTTACTGGAACGTTAATAGTGGACTTCTTTCTTACTTTAAATTGAATGGGCTAGTTGCACATTTTTTTTTATTTATTCTTTTAATGTAAAACGTGTTCATGATTCAGAAAATGTACTTACTTTTTTTCAACGTGCAATAGTTTTTTTTTTTTAAATGTAAAAACGCAATTTTGACATTTTAATTTTTCTCTTATTACGTTGTGACGTCAATAAGTAAGAAACTTCCGGCTGACCAGAAATGACAGTTTTTGTTTATAACATAACCTCAATTGTAGTTTTCAACTTTGGTACAATTAAAAAATAAGTTTTTATTTAAACTGTTACCTACAAAAATAGTGATAAAACGATGTTTTGTTCCATTTTATAACAACAAATTGTCGTTTCATTTGAAAAAATTGTAAGGAAATCTTGTTTCACTGCCTATGTTTACGCCAGTCAGTAAGATTTTGACAGCGGTGTCATTTTCTAGTATTTCGCGCGATTATCACTGATTGGCTGTTGTAGTCTACATGTTGATGGCGGTAAAAAATAGTACGTTTGAAATGAATATGGTTTTTAACTTCTAATAACAAATTAAGGAAAAAAGATAAAAATCTGAAAAAAATATTTTAAGGGTTTTTTAACACGGTCTATCGATTTCTGAAGTCAAATCTTAAATCCCCCGCTCATGCAACTACCCCATTGCGTAAAACTGAGAGGATAAAACCCTATCGTCATGTTTAAATGTGTAAATTCCTGCAGTAGTTTAATATGGGGATAGTCACTATTTTCCGTAGGGGTCGTGTAAAAACGATATGTTTCAGTGGAAGAAATTCACAAAATATAATTAATTTATGAAAAAATTAAGGAACAAACCTATTGGCACTTAAACTTAGTAACAGTATTACAATGGACTCAAAAATCATTTTGTTACGTTTTTCCTGACCTAAATTTCATTTTTCATCTGATGCAATAATGTGAGGAGTGGGTTAGGAATTTAGCACTTTAATCAGAAAATTAGTACAAGTAAGGTGCAGGTTTACAATTCCCCTTAAAATACCTATATGAAGAAGCTAAGCTAAGCTTAATACCTTAAGAATGAAGCTAAGTAAAATAAAGTCGTTGTATCATTGATATATATTCCATATCATGTTGAAAGACAAAGATATTATCGTCCATTGTTTATTTTATAAAAGAATATTGAGTATATCTTACTCGAGTTCTATTATTTTTCTTAGTATATTAAACGATGTGTTTATTTCGGAAATATTATTTTTTACAATTATTAATTATTACTTAACTGAACATTTTCTGTTACACCTGTTGTCATAAAATAAACATCAATAACAACTTCGATAAAAATGTCTTCGACATTTGTGATATAATACTTGGCCGGCTAGAATAAGTGCTTTTCCCGATATGAAAAACATTAAATAATACAACACTAAAAAATTCAATAAATCCAATGATTATAATTATTCTCCAAGGAACAACGTTCCACGCAAATTGCTGCATTCATTTCGATTAATTTTACAAAATATCTGTC
>SSSI01010437.1:0-24004 GCA_004796505.1 Oryzaephilus surinamensis
AAATATTTTGAATACGAAGAACTCTGCGGGTCAAATAAAAGGGCAACAGGGCTAATTTTTACATTTTAAAAATTCCGGCTTGAATTGTTTTCTAAATTAAATTAAATTTTCTTCATTTTCTTAGTCAAAAAATATAGGTTATGTTGGATTTCACAGATTGCGCCATTTCGGACAAATTTACGAACTAAAGCAGGTGCGCCAACCCCTATTCAAATTTACTAGAATATTTTGGGTTTTTGAATGAATCGAGGTCATTGGCCTTTCATTGATGCTTTTAACGGTTACTACTTATGGAATTTTTTACAACTCATTGGAATTTCTTACTACCATAATTTATGAATGAAAATTGAAAAATTATGGTAAAATGAAAAAGAAAGCGTAAATTGAAGAAAATTTACGTATTCTTTCTTGCTATTATAAGCATTCCAAACATGATTTGTATATAATACTTAAAATATATTTTATTTTTAAAAAAACAACTGGTTGTTATTATTTTATAATTAATTTAGGCATATTTTGGAAGCTCTATGTTCACCACAGAACATATACAATATATTTGTCAAGATTATTGGCGTTTTTACGAACGAAGCTCATTTTCGACTATTTTATTCTTATATTGTTATAATCGAATTGATTGAAATGGAATTGATAAATTTAAACTAAATATAGATCGATTTACAAAAGAAAGCACCTGTGTTTAATTTTAAAATTTATTTTTTATTCTCATACATATCCCATACATTTAATTGCGATTGAATATATGTAACTTTAATAACATTTTTAAAGCTAAAAGATCAGATTCTTGACTAGAAGCTATGTTATTAATTTTTTTTAATTATATAGATAATTCAAATGTGAAACTGCTCTTGTAACATTTTAGATGGATGAATTTATTCATTGTTGTTTTGTTTTTAACATAAATATAAAGAAATTTTCTTCAATAACACATACAATTTCAGTACAAATCAAATTCGCTGTAAAATAATAATAGCAATGTGCGTTAAAATAAACGAAACCCATTAAAAAACTTCGACTTGTACTGATTTATATTTTTTTTACTGAACATTCAATTCAATTCATTTTGTTAAAAGAAGAATCGTACATTTTTAGTACATATTTTGTATTGTGTGAATGGTAAAATTATATATAAGAAAAATATTTTCCATTCAACATTTGCATATAATAATTGTATGCTTACTTGAAATAAATATAAAATGTAAGCAACCATTATTATTTAATTAAAATGTACGACAATTCCGTTGTTTCATTTTAATCATGTCTTATTCTCGCCCAGATGACGCAAATTATTGGAAAAAAAATACCTTCAAGGCATACTTCATTTAGCACCATACTTACATATTTAGTTAACAATTATTAATTTCTTTTTAATATGTGTACTAAGTACAAGCTCAATTTGTTTGTATAGTTTTGCCTGAATTTACATTTAAATTCTATTTAATTGAAAATTACACAAGTTTCGTTTAATAAACGTTCCTCTTGAGTTCATATTACAGAAACAAATTTGTATTTTAATATGATTTTTTTTTAGATTGTGGCCCCGCTACCATATTAGTTGCAAAATAAATAAAATATTAACATAAAAATAAATTTATCATCTAAAATGGTTTATATATTTATGTCTTTTGGTTAAACTTTTTCCATTATAATAAATTTGTAATGCAATGTGAACTCAAAATAACATCACATTACTTAATAATTAAATAGGTTCATTTTTAATAAATAATACTATAAATATTTTAACAAATATAGGTACTAATTTAGGATCAATCACACCACCATATATTATAAAAGCTTCTCAATATCTGACTCTTTTTTTTATTTCTGAATAGGCCAATTTATGGAAATTGTTATATGAAAATAAGAACTAAGTAAATAGTTATTTTTTTATTGCTACATAAATAAATAAATAAATAAATGCACTATAAATAAAAAAAACATTGAAAATAAAGCGTAAATACATACTTTGGCATTATTATTAGTTAATTATAGTGAAATTGATTAGTTTTTCTTTCTTTTCTAATTCATATAAAGCGTGTATATTTTATTATAGTATATAAAATGCAAAAAATACCTATTTTTAAATATATATTCTTATTATAAAAAAAATGAATAATAAAACAAACAAACAAAACGGCCTCAATACAAATACCGCCGTCACAATTATTAACCATTTAATAATTTCTCATAAAATTCTAAAGAAAAAATCTATATGGGTATCACATTAGATATAAATATTTAAATTTTTCATTTATTAAAAAGGATCTTTACTTACATATAAAGCAACAGAAATAATTATATAGCACAAGCATTAACTTATATTTATTTTAATAGGAAAATCAATAAAATTATTTTATTTCTTGAAAAGTATACGTACTATTTTAAGAAATTTGTAAATTATTGTGTGAGCATGAAGATGAGGATTGTCTATTATAAAAATGGTGTGTTACGTTAATGCCTTTATTCACTATTTAATTATTTCCATTTTGACCAACATTAGCTGTTATTATGTTAGTGTTTTCCAGTTTTTCATTCAAATATAATTATTTAAATATAGTTTCTAGATTTTTTGTTTATTTTTAATATATTATATATACCTACACACAGTTTTTTTGACGATTTTTAGAACGTCTCTTAAAATTAATAATTTCTTCATTAATAATAAATATAATCTTTTTTTTAATCCAAAAAATTTATTCCGGAAGATCAGAATAAATTTGAACAATCATAAGAGTGAACAACATTTATTAATTTTTTTTTCACCATTTAAAAATATTCTAATTAAATTTCATTTCTCAAGTGAGAACCAGTCTCCTATCTAAAAAAATTTGAATTCTTTCAAACTACCTTCAATTTATTTAAATAAATCTATTCATTATATAGACTAGTTGAATTTTGGTTGAATGAAGACCCATGTAGAGGTAATCAAAAAGGAAGAATCAGGGTTTTGTTGGCTTAGAAAAATGGACGTTTTCTTTTCTCTTATTATAGATAAAGAAATTTTTGGGGACCATCATTTGATAATTTTGTTCTGTTTATTCGTTGTGAAAGGTATATAGAGCATGAAATTTTGTGGACTTATTGCTGTAAATTAAGGGCCAGGTTTTATGAAATTTAAAATTCCAAACGATAAGCAGAACAAGATGTTTCATGATCTTGTAAATTGATAGTGCATCGACTAGCTGATGGTGATAAATCAATCTTGTATTTTGAAAGAAGCTCCTCATTCTCAGCCACCCAATAGCCGAGAATGTCGGTGTCGTATGTGGGAATGATGGTAACTTCTGTTAACAAAATAAAACCACAACTACAAACTCGAATAATTTAATTTCAAACAATCACTCACCCAATTCTTTATCTTCCCATGTTTGTTTTGCTTCTAACAATGCATTATAAACTTCCCGGCTCGGTTCAATACCAGAGAAAACGTAATATCTTGCTCTTACACGTTTAAAAAAGTCCACATAAGAATAATACGAATTACCATGATGGGGTACATAAGTTAAATCCACATAAATTGAATTCATTCTCTTGTTACGGTATTTCGATGGCGATTCTGAACGTTTTCTGTCATCGTTTAATTTATTTTTGGCTGTAACTGTTGCTGACAATTTCTTTTCCTTTTTTGGTGTGCCTTGTTGGTTGTTGTTCGGTGGTGCTGGACTTGGTAAACCCAACGGCTTGCCCCAAGATTCAATTGGATCCTTTTTCTGTTCTGGTGCAGGTTGCTGTTGTTGTTGTGGTGGTGCTGTTGGTAATTCACCAATAAAACTGGCACTCATTAAATCATCTTCTTGTTTCTTATTAGTCCCATTTTGATTTAACTTATCCAATTGTAAATTACCATCAATATTTGCATTGCCGTAATCATCAGATGTGCCAGCAGAATATTTGGCCTTTGTAATTTCATATAAATGCGTTGGTGGGGCTTGTTCTTCGGATGGCAAAGCACCATATAAAGACATATTCATTGGATCGATTTTACTTGTTGGTAATTTTGTGTCTTCTTCAAAATCGTAATGTGATGAAGACCTGGAATGGGCCACTTGCGATGTTATACTCATTGGTGAACCAGGAATGTCCTCATCGTCGCTCTCAAATTCTTGTTTTTCGTATAAATTCGGTGTACGCGATGATGATATGTCATAATCATCACTGGCTGGTGTACAACTTCTTAATTCACTGTCTTTTAATGATGTTATTGCACTACTAGCAGCAACCGTATCTTTTATAACTGGACTAACAGGCACTGTGGGTGGTGTACATTTACCAGGGATATGTTTATCTTTTTGTTTATCTCCAATATCCGGTGTGGATTTTCCGCTAATTGTTTCTTTTTCATCATCGGTCGATGGACCAGCTATGCTCACTGTTACTACAGATGATTTGTCAGTCGTTACATTGTCAGCAGTCTTTAATTCATCATCTTTTTGTGCATTTACTTTATCACATACTGTTGTTTCTTTATCACTAATTTTTATATCATTACCGTACAACGATTTCTCTGCTTCTATCATACTGCTGCACACTTTCTTGGTACATAATGGTTCTTCCACTTCTTTGGTGGCAGTGTTGATGTCTTCTAATGATATCTCAACATCTGATATTGATAGTTTCTTTGCATCGGATTGGCCCACATCTAATTTACACATTTCTGCTGGTTTTGCTTTACTGTCTGTGGAGTCTTTTGTTTTTTCTACACCATTTAAGCTAACTGAAGGTTTGTTAGCGTCTTCGAGCACTTCCCCATTGTCGAATATAACGGATTTGGACATATCGACATTTTGTTGTAAACCAGATGCAGTCTTTTTAATGAAATCTGAAGCTTCGTCGATTATGTCGTTTACAGTTTCACCAACACCGTTTGTTATTGCTCCAGTTTCAGGTTTTTCAATAACTTTATCCGATGAACTTTGTCCGAAAATAACAGATTTCGACATATCGAATGTGTTTTTTATATCGTTTTCAATTTTCTCACTCTTATCTAAAACTGCTGAAGCTGTTTCACTTGTTTGTTTCGTTTCTTTGTCAACAACCTCGCTGATTTTTTTCTCTAGTTCTTGGCCAGCTTTTTCACATTTTTCAAAAATCACAGTTGAACTCATTTCTTTTACATCTTGTAAAGTTTCAGTCAATTCTTTGGTTTCTTTTTCAACGAAATCATTAAACTTTTTCTCTGTTTCATTTTCAGCTTTTTCACATTTTTCAAAAATCACAGACGATGTCATTTCCTTCATATCTTCTAAGGTTTCACTTAATTCTTTGGTTTCTTTTTCCACGAAATCGCTAAACTTTTTCTCAATTTCATTTTCAGTCTTTTCACATTTATCAGATATTTTAGATACTCCAAACTGGGTCACGTTGTCCAAAGTTTCAGAAAGGGCTTTTGTTTTTTGGTCAACTACTTCGTTAATTTTTTTCTGTAATTCTTTATCAGTTTTCTCATATTTTTCTTTTAAGTCAACTGTTGATTTTTCAACAAACTCATTTACTTCTTTTTGAGCCGTTGTTAGACTGGATGTAAATGAATCTTTTAAATCTTCCACACTTTTAAGAGTTTCAGTTAAAGTAGATTTAGTTTTATCAACAACATCTGCCACTTTTTCACTTTTCTCTTCAATAACTGATTTTCCCATATCAGTCAAATGAGCAAATGATTCACTGAAATCTTTCGTAGATTTTTCCACAACTTCTTCTGTTTTCTTTTCAGCTTGTTCAAATTTATCTGATACAGATGTTTTAACTTCAGTTAATTTATCAACAGTTTCAACAGCTGTTTTACTAACTACATTTTTAATATCTTTTTCAATGGATGCACATTTATCAAACACAACTGATTTTCCCATTTCTTTAACGTGATCAAAGGTTTCTGTTAATTCATTCGCACTCTTTTCTAACAACTCTTCACTTTTCTCGTCACCACTTTTAACTGATTCGTTGATTTTTTCCACTGTATCGTTTAAGATCGTTGCAGTTTTCGACAAAGTTTCCTCTAGATCTTTTTCCACTTGCTGTACAGTGTCTTTAATCGTATCAAATATTGATTTTTCAGGACTGTCTTGTTTTTCCTCAACAACTTTTTGCTTTTCTTCAATTATTTCTTGTTTTTCTTCTGCCTTGTTTTCAGCTAACTGTTTTTCTTTTTCAGTTACTTCATGCTTTTGTTGAACTTCATTAAAATCTTTAATAATTTGCTCTTCAATAGCCGATTCTACTTTCTTTAAGTCAATTGTACTTGGTGCAACTTCATGAGAAGAATCTTTTAACTCACTTTTATTATTTGATACATCAATTTTCTTACAAACTTCTTCTACAACATCAACCTTGTCCTCTTTTATTTCTGGTGTTGATTTTCCAGATATACTTGGACTTTTAGCTTGCGGTATCAAACTGTCAGTTTGTTCAACAGTTTCTTTTATATTTTCTGTACTTCGTTTAGTGGGTGTAGACTTTTCTGATATTGTTGGACTTTGTCCTAAATCTTGTTTAGTCTCTTTCACTTGTAATTCTGGCTCTGGAGTAGATTTCCTTGAAATATGTGGACTTTTCTCAACAGGTTCATTAATAGAACTCTTTCTTTCTACGGTTTCCGGTGTTATTTCTTTTTTAACTTTGTTTAAAATATCTTCGGTGCTACCCTCTTTCAACCCACTATCTGGTGTTGATTTTCCAGACAATTCAGGACTTTTCTCTTTCGTTTTTACACTTAAATCACTCGATGTTTCCTCTTTGGAAGGTTCTTGTTTCTCAGAGTCTTTTAAAACACTATCAGGGGTAGATTTTCCAGATAAATCTGGACTTTTATCGATTGGTTTACTAGATGTATTTATTGGCAGTGTATCTTTTGGTAATTCGTCTTTTCTTGTACTACTAGTTGGTTCAGATTTATCTGGAACTGTGGTTCCTATGTCTTTTTCTTTAATTTCTGACTTTTCTTGTTTAACAGTATCTTCCAAACCACTATCTGGCGTTGATTTTCCGGATGTCTGTTCTTTCGACCCTGATTTTCCAATATCTGGTGAAGATTTGCCCGAAGAAATATCTTTACTTAGTACTTCAGGCGTCGATTTGCCAGATAAGTCCACTTTAGCTTCCTTTAAATCGAAATCCGGAGTTGATTTGCCTGAAACATCACTTTTAGCTACTTTTAAGCCCACTTCTGGCGTTGATTTTCCAGATAAATCGATTTTGGCGTCTTTTAAGGCCGCGTCAGGTGTTGCTTTCTCTAATACATCAGACTTTGTATCCTTTGAACCAATTTCTGGAGTTGATTTGCCTGATAAATCGGATTTAGTGTCTTTTATGCCAATATCGGGCGTTGATTTACCAGATAAATCACTTTTAACTTCTTTTAATCCTACGTCTGGCGTTGATTTGCCAGATAAATCACTTTTAACTTCTTTTAATCCTACGTCTGGCGTTGATTTGCCAGATAAATCACTTTTAACTTCTTTTAATCCTACGTCTGGCGTTGATTTGCCAGATAAATCACTTTTAACTTCTTTTAATCCTACGTCTGGCGTTGATTTGCCAGATAAATCGCTTTTAACTTCTTTTAATCCTACATCTGGCTCCGATTTGCCTGATACATCGTTTTTAACTTCTTTTAAGCCTATATCAGGTGTTGATTTGCCAGAAAAATCAACTTTAGTATCTTTAACATCAAGCTCCGGAGTTGACTTACCAGATATATCACTTTTAATTTCTTTTAAATCTACTTCTGGTGTTGATTTGCCCGATAAATCGCTTTTAGCTTCTTTTAACCCTACGTCAGTTGTTGATCTATCACTGAGATCACCTTTAGCTTCCTTTAAGCCTATTTCAGGCGTCGACTTGCCAGATAAATCAACTTTAGTATCCTTTAATCCAATATCTGGAGTTGATTTTCCAGAAAAATCCGATTTAGTGTCTTTTAGATCGATTTCTTGGCTTGATTTTCTGTTAACATCATATTTGACACCAATTTCTGGTGTTGATTTACCAGAAATATCAGTTTGGTCTTTCTGAACACTAGCAGATTCTTTTACAATTTCACTTTCAACAGCTTCTTTGCTAATTTGAACATCTGGTGTTGATTTACCTGATAAATCAACAAGAATTTCAGATTCAGCAGTTTTTTCTTTTAATTCAGGCGATGATTTTCCAGAAGAAACAACTGACGATCTTTTTTCCGCATCATCAATTGTTGTTTTCTTTTCATCTTCCACATTTTTTTGAACTTGTCGCACAGTACTAAGAGTATCGGATATTGTATCAACCACTGAAGATTTCTGCGAAGTTTTTTGCAAATCAGGCGATGATCGGCCGGAACTTTCCGAACTTCTTGAAAATGTAATTGTTCCTGGTGGACAAATTTCAATCTCTTCACCACCATCTTCACTAGAAGTTGTAACTAACATTCTGTGAACCGTTCCAGAATCTATCTCTGGTTCATCTTTATTTTCTGTTTCTTCTACTTTGTTCGATTTGATATCGGAAATAATTTTCGATGTAGCCATCATTAATTCTTGCGATTCTTTAATTAAACTACTTCGTTTCTGGTCATTTGGTTTCGGTTCTTCTTCAAACGATTCGTTGGCTTTAGGGGTAGATGGTTCTTCAGGAATTGGCGGTATATCGTCGATTTTAATTGGTTTATTTTCAACCAATGGCGAATCACAAGTAGTAATATGAGTTTCACGTAACTCTGTGGTATAAGCAGCTGTATAAGGTGGAAGCGTAATTGGAATTTTACCCTCAAACTCTTCTAAGGGTGCATCCGATTTAAGAACTTCCGCCACTTTTGTTACTATTTTCAAAACATCTTCTTCACGTTCCTTTGGCGACTTTCTCCCTAGTTCACATTTATCAATAATATCTTTTGTCAGTTTATCTTCTACATCTGGTGTCTCTGGAGCTGATTCAGCAATGATTACAGGTTCAGGGTGTTCACGTACTTCTATTTTATCAATAACAACTTTATCAGAAACAGCTTCTATTAAAGTGTCTGTGTCTTCTTTCAGTTCTTGCAATTTTTCGTCTAATTTACTCATTTCACTAACATTCTCTTTAATTTCTTTAACTTTCTCTTCAACTGACTCTTCTTTAACAGGCTCTTTGTTTGTTGGTTCTTCTATTTTAGGTTTTTCAGTAATGATATCACCGACTTTGTCATCTATTTTAACGTCTTCTTTCTTTATATCATCTTTCTTTTCATCCTCTGTAGGTTTTATATCTTTATTTTCTTCAGGAACTAATTTCGGTTCATTTTCCACTTTTTTCTCATCTACTTTCGCTACCTGAGTTTCGTTTTGTTTAATTACATCTTTGTCATCTTTAGGAACTGGTTTTGGCTCACTTTCAATTGTCGTTTTTTCTAACTTTACATCATCTTTTACATCTTTTTTCTCTTCTACAACTTTAACGTCATCTTTCTTTTCTTCATTTACAGTTTTTTCATTAGTTTCAACTTTTTCTTCTAATTTAACATCATCTTTTTTTGCAGGAACTTCATCCTTCTTTTCGTTTACTTTAAGTTCTGGTTTTGTCTCACTTTCAACTGCTTTCTTTTCTAAATCAACCTGATTCTTTTCGTCTATTTTGTCCTCTATTAATTTCACTTCATCTTTTTTTTCCTCAGTTGCCACTGTCGCTCCAGTTTCTACTTTTTCATCTTTCAGTAATTTAGTATCATCTTTCTTGTCTTCTAATTTAGTTTCTTCAATTTTATCTTTATCATCAACAACTGTTTCTTCCTTTTCAACCACTTTATTTGAATCTTGTTCTACTCCTTTAAGTTCTTTATCATGTTCTACTTTTTCTTCAGGTTTATCTTTTACGTCTTTGGTTGCTTGTTGATCTTCAGCTTTTTCAATAGGAACATCTTTTTCTTCATCTTCACTCAATTTATCTTCAGCATCCTCTTTAATATCATTCAAATGTTCAACAACTTCACTAATAATAATTTCTTTGGATGTAGCCGTAGTAACTTGTTCAGTCTGGCCTTGTTTTTCATGTTCATCTTCTTCTTTTTCTTCATCTGGTGATTTTGTTAATTCTTTCTTACCTAACACATCATTTTCAGTCTTCTCTTCAGTAACATTCGTAGCTTTTTGATTATCTTTATCATTGTCAATTGTAATATCAGCAGCCATTACATAATCATTAGACAAGACAGCATCCGTCAACGCTTTCAATTCTTGCTGGTCTTTAGATTTTTTCAATAGCACTTCTTCATCATCTTTGGTTGGTTTTTCGTCACCTTTAGCATCTTTTCCAGCTTGTTCTTCGGTTGGTTTAATATCCTGTGAATATTCATTATAATCAGCTTCTTCATGAACTGGTAAATCAGCCACCTCATCTGGCGTTTTCACAATATCTCTAATATGGCTTTGTTTATCTAATCGTATACCCACTATAGGCGGTAGTTTACTTACATTTTCAAATGACTTCGGAGGTAGTTGAATAACAGGCACCTCTTTTTCTTTAGTTTCTTCTTTAACATGTTTCTCTTCAATAACTTGTCCATTATCTTCTTTTATGTCATCTAAAGTGATTCGCTCATCTTCTGGTAGCGTTGGAGCAGTCGTTGTTGCTCCAGATTCAACATTAGCAGAAACTTTTTCGTCTGGTTGGGACTCTTGCGGTACTTCTTTATTTTCATCGGCATCTTCATCTTTTTCTGGAACTTTTTTATCTGGTGATACGACTTTTTCTTCAGGAGTTGTTAATGTAGAATCTTTTACAGGTTCAGCAAGCTGTTCCTTAACGGGTTCCTTCTTTTCTTCTTCAACTTCCACTTCTTTAACAACTTCTGTAATTTGTTCTTGCACATTTTCATTACTTAGCTTCCTTTGTTTTTCAGATTCTTCACTATCACGTGCCAATTTTTGTATTTCATCTTCTTTAACGTCTTTCTCGCCAATTGAATCTTGTTCAATAACTTCTTTTTCAATGATTAAATATTCCTCAGGTTCTAATTTGTCTTCAATTGATATATCTTTAATTTTTCTTAAACTTGACGAATCATCAACTTGTTTTTCACTTTTTCTAAACACAGCTTCAATTTCTTTAATAGCTTCTTGTTCTTCTTTTAAGTCAGCCAATTCTTGGGCTTTCAATTGCTGTAGTTCTTCAGGTGTCAGTTTCGATATGTCTTTTTTAAGAATACTATCTTGATCAGCGGACGGAGTACTAACAGTACTTGAGTCAGTTGTTCCTTCTTTATCTAATTTCCCTTTTCTTGATATACTGTCTGGTTTTTGTATGCCATTAACTTTCTTTAATGGGCTAATAGGCGCTTTTGTTGTACCTTTAGGACGTCTTGATATTGGTTTTCTTTCTACTTTAGGTTTTGGTTCGGCTGCTGGTTTTGGAGACGGTTCTTTTTTAGGGACTGATTTAATTTTCGATTCAATCACTTTCCTATTATTCGCATCTTTGGCACTTTTTGCCGGCGTACCAGTTGGGGAAGGTTTTATTGGTTTTTTGGCATCACCATTCACTTTATTGTCGACGTTCTTTTTCGGTGTTGTTGGTGACGCTTTTTTATCACCACCAACAGGTCTACGTTTCTGTGATTCACTTCTTCTAGTCGTAGTTCTTTGCACTGGTTTCGTTTTTGGTTTGTCAGCATCTTCAATCAATTTTGAGTCATCAGGTTTTTTTGTTGCTTTTAAACTCTTATCGCTTTCAGTTGAATCAGACTTTTTAACAGTCTTATCAGTTTCCAATTTATCGACAACACCATTCAGTTCACCATTTTTCAAATTATTCTCAATCAGTTTATTTTCAAGAATTTTATCTGATGTTTTTTTCGTATCTAATATTGATGATGGTTTCTCTTTAGTTGGAATTGTTTTATCTAAAATACTGTCTCTAATTTGTTTAGTTTTAATAATAGTAGCAGGTATTAAGGACGTAGCAGTACATACAGGATGTTTAATAAATTCTAAATTTTTCAGTCTATCTAAGCCTTCAAAGATTTTCTTTTGCGGACTACTGCCAGGATACAAAATTCTTGTTATTGTATCATTAGGATTGGCCGGTTGCCACACTAAAAGTGCACATATAGAAACTAAATTTTGTAATGGAAACATAAATTCCCTTGACGATTTTGTTGTATTGGCAAACAATTTTTGGTCGCTATTGTTCCATTTTATCAAAAATTCGCGGACCTCTTTGGAATCTTTGGCAGGACTTAATACGTACATATCTAATGTACCATGACCTACTTTATGGTATAAATTAATAGGCTCGGAATCACGGTAACAGACCTGAGGATTTAAATTCAGATGACGTAAATTAGATATGATTTCTTGTCCTTCATCAATTAAATTAATTAATAATGGATCTTTGTCTTTATCACCGTCTGGACTAAGGATGGCTTTACGTTCATTAATATTTGAAAAGAAATGTCCTATTTGTGGATAAACTGCATCCTGTTTTTTACGTTTTAATACAGCACTAATACCATTTACATTACAATTATTCAGTCTCGTCATTAACACAGCATCTAATCTATCCAAATGGCGAACAAAGTCCCAAAAACATGCTTTCCTCGAAAAACCACCATCCAAAAGCATATTGAAACCATTTATGCCGAATAGTGCGGCATCTCCTTGTCCACCAGGAAATACGTATAATGTTGGACGTGAAAAACGTATATTACCAACAACATCCGAACTTTCTAATAAATTCTCCAATTCACTTGATATTAAAAATGGTGAAATATAGTTGATAAAGCTAGTTATTGATGGTGAGCCAGCAGTTAATACATCATTTGGATTAACGCGTACTTTACAATTACGTGCAAATGGTTCTTTTGGTAAACGCGACCAATCACCCTCGGATGAGCAATGCAAATCCAGTGATATACCATTTTCATATGCACGTATAACACGTTGTACTTCGATCTCTTGAAATGCTTCGGAGAAATCGGCCAAAGAAAATGTTCCATCCTAAACAATTGAATTTTTTTGATATATAATGAATGGAATTATAATTAGTTTAATATTATGATTCATTTAAACTAATTATAAGGTTTACATACCTGGAGTGCCCACGAACCATTTGCTGCAAACGTGTATCCGGCATGGATAATATGTCGATGTCTGGTAAAACTGCTTAATAAATTCCTCACGCATTGGGCTAATGTGCTCACTACCGGATGAATTAAAATTTCTGTCACCAAATTTTCAGAAGCATATTGAATCAGTCGTTCTCCTATATTTTTTTTAAATAAATAGAAAAAAAAATGTATCAGTAAACAAGTTTTGTAGAAAAGCAATTTCACACTTCTTATCATACACTTTCCACTAGATTTAACACTAAGTTAAACTTTTTCCTAAATCTATACAGGATTTCCCACAAGTATATCACCAATTAGGTAAATTACTACTATTTTAAAATTAGTTGGAAAAGATTGAAAAGTTTACACCCGAAATTTCCGTCAACAACAATAGAGCGAACAAATTTATTACAATTGAACACCCTCCCTTTCTTATCTCGATTGTAATGACGTCAAAACTGTGTTAATACTGGTGGTGTCTTTGAATGTGTCACCCTTATTATTACTTAATCTAACTGCAACAATATAAGATCGTATCTTTTGTACAAAATGACGCGTTTTTCGAAGACAAACCAGCTGTTTTGTATATGAAATCAATACGAAGCGCGCTGACTATAAATAATTCATCATTGTTGCATTTATGTATAATGGACATGCATAGAATTTGGCCATGCGATACTAATGAATGGGTAAATTATCTCACCATATCTGGCTTCTTCTCCTTCTAATGCCTGTTCGGTAATTATTGCTAGCTCCTTTTCCAAATCAACAAGACAATCATTCACATCCCATGATAAAAGACCTGTAAACAAGTAAATTGTTAATTGTACAGTTGCGTGAAAATATTTTCACGAATATGTGCTCCTTTTTTTAAATAAAGACAGCAATTTTGTTAACAATTAATGTACGCGCTTTCATTTATAAAGTTCTTTAATATTCATGAATATAATTTACCAAATGGGAATTGAATACAATTTTAAATGAATTTTATTCATCCCGGTATATGGATGATGTTATTTTTCATTAGAATAAAGGATTTTCCGCTTTTGCTTAAAATACAATTATATTATTTGATATTTTCGAATTTGTTTTTACTGTACATTTTATAATTGTATATAGCCTTAATTATATTAATTACACCATTAAATTGTTACAACACCATAGATATGGTACAAAAAAAAGATATAAATTTGTTGTATATTATTATAATAATTTAGCGTGAAATTATATTCGTTCATCTCTCGTATAATGTAATTTAATCAAAAAAGCAAACAACGAAATGCGAATTTACGTTAACATGATAATATGTTCTCAAGTATTTCTTGAATTTCATAATATTCATGTAAACGTGAAATTGTCATGTGTAAAGTAGATGTATAACGTTAAACTATTATTATATATATGAATTGATGATTAAAATGAAAACAGAGAAGAAAAAATGGGAAGATATTTTCCAATATAAAATCTTGAAGTATTTTTCCCTTACGAACTCTTGTGCATTTGTCTTAATATAGTCTGGATAGAAATAAATAAGCACACCATAAATACATTTCATTTCATAAAAATAACGCCTGTTTTGAATCGGTTTTTTGTTTACAACAGAAATTAATTTCGAATAATCAATTTTACATATAACTGATACAGGTTTATACATTAAAAAAGAAAACTGTTGGCATTATTTCACTCTGGTTGAGATTTAGAAAAGCTACCCTTAACCTTTACGTTGAAGAGGGTTATATTTTAATCAATAAGTTTCTACGATACGGTTTCTATTTCTGTTTAATGTTTAATGGAATATATTTGCTGACAAGGACAACAAAATATAGAAAAATAAACACACAGAAAATATTTTCAACATCTTTATTTTTATTTTATAACAATTTATCTTTTTACATCCGGACTAATCAAAATAGATTAAAATATCTAGAGGAAATTTATTCCGATAAATCAATACACCGGCAGTTAAATTGACTTTCTAATGCATGCATGAAATTAGTTTTAAATTGTGATTTATAGTAAAATACTTAATTTTCGATCATAAACTTGGTGTACCACTAATTGGCACACATATACACGTATTTTGTGGGGGTATATAAGAATTATTACCATGATTAATTATATATTGGTGTGTTAAGTTCAATTAAACTTGTTAAACAATTCAACGAAACTATTTTGGCGGAAACAACATCATCAATTATTAATTATAATATGTATGTATTATTGACGAAATTCTACAGGTTAACAAATTTTTTTCCAATATATTTGTTGCACGATCAACGAGCTTTGTATATAGTAAGTAAATAATGAGTTCTTTATACCACACTTTTGAGAAAGTGAATAAAAAAGGTATTATCTTTTCACTATTTGGACGTTTGTTGTGCATGAATGATTTACTAACACATAATATAAGGGTGTGCGGTTTATATGCGACCCAGAAAACACAATTTAACGTTACATTTATTCAGTGAAAATATATGGACTTGAATATATTAAATATTGAGAAAAAAAATGTACGACAAAATGGTGTATTTTTGTTTAAAATGGTTGAAAGTGGTGGGAAATGATTTTAAATTTGAAATATCGTTGGTATTAGTCATTTATTAACTTTAATAACAGAAAAGCTTATAAATTATTAGTGACGTGAAAAATTTTTAAAACAAATTTGATATTTTATAAGACTAAAAGCTTTTATACAATATTTATATTTCTTTTGATCGATAGAATGAATGAAAAGTTGAAAGTTGCAAACAACTTTATTATTACATCATAAAACAGCCCTAAGTTATGAGTTATTTTGTTTGCTGAGTTATTTTACCGCATCAGAAAATCATTCGTTTCTATTTAGACAATTTTCTTTTGTAGAAATTGGGACGTAAGATTTTAACACATGATAAACATTAATTCCAAAATTATACATTAACAACCTTGACAATTTTCCCTTAAATGTGCGTGCTATTATTTTGTTAATTTATGATTTTATTAGAAAAAAAATATTTACACAATGTATTAGTGTTTGTCTGGTAGAAAGATGATGCATTAAAAAAATGTGTTATTAAAACACAAAATGTTAGATAATTCCCATGAATATTCTAAATTTACGTAAATAAACATAAAAATTTTGTTTATTTAATAAGTGGTAGCTTTTCTAGCAATTACAGCATGTTTTGCGTCGGTTTAATAGTCCTTGTTGCATAGTTAGTTAACTTAAAGAGGGTAGTTAGGAAACTTGAAACTTTCCAACAAAATTTTCGTATAATTCAAGTGCCACAAATGGCTGAATTTTCCAACCACAAAAATTGAAATTATCGTGTAATCGTATCGATTTTCGTCAAAAAATAAATTTGTTATAAAAGGTCGAATTAACTAAAAACAACTGCAGTAACCTTCAACTTTACGTAAGTTAAAAAATTTACATTGCAAACCAGACAATATAATCCCGCGTTTAAAAAGGGCCACATAGGGCTGGGACTCGAATACGAATAAATTGAATAATTCGAATACTTCCCCCGTATTTATTCGAATTTTTTTAAAACATTATATTCGAAAATTCGAATTATTCGAATATTCGAATTATGTATTCGTTATTCGAATATTCGAATTATGTATTCGTTATTCGAATATTTGAATACGTATTCATTATTCGTATGTATTCGTTATTCGAATATTACACTTAAATATATTATATTAAAAAAAGTTAAAATTTTTTGTGTTATTTTTTTAACCAAATTTCAAGCGTTTCTCATTTTTATAAAAAGGTTTATATTATCATAAACAACAAATTGTTATGATTTTTTGTTCAAATAACGGTTAAATCCTTATATCAAAATATTCGAATAACGAATAGCTCGAATATCCAAATAACGAATAAACCGAATATTTGAATACCGAGTACTTGGTTATTCGACTATTCGAATAAACGAATACTCTGAATAATTCGAATATAGAGAAACCGAATAATTCGAATTACAAAATCACCACGAGTCCCAGCACTACACACAATAATAATGATAAAATCGTTTTGTGACTCATTAGAGTGTGTTTATAAAATGCGAAAAGGAAATAACAAGGAAAAATTTATTACTGTAGTTACAAAGTGAACTTTATGCAATTATTAAAGAAAAAGGAAATTATATTTGGCGTATAAAGCATCTGCGACCCACCCTTCGTAATAATAATAATCGTATTGTTCAACAAGAAGAAAAAAAACTGACAATATTGGACGCTTAAGAATAAGATGGAGTTTTTTTCGGATCAATGAAACTGTTTGAAAATTTGACAAAACCTTTGTCCCGGGCAAGTCAAAGAATTATTTAATTTAACGTCAAAACACACAGAAACTACAAAGACCAACGTTAAGGGTTGACAAAAAAACATAAAGTTAATATTAGCATATTTTCAGAGCATTCCATTATGTCTTGTTGGATTAAAAACGTGATTCGTCATTGGTTTAATATGTTATGTGTAATGTTATAAATAAATAATGCTATTTCTAGTTAGAAAACAACAAAATAGACACTGATGTCAACCTATCCTAACATTTCAAATGTTGAGTTCAAGTTAATTATATACACGACTTCAAGGTTTTTCACTCTGCGAAAATTTCGCTACCAAAAAAGTTATATAATGATGGACAATTTTGAAACGAAATTTACGACCAGGGTGGTATAAAAACGTGTAACACAACTGACAGTCGTATAAAAGGTCCAAAATGACAAAAATAGAAAAGTGTACAGACATATGATGTTCTTCTTTAACACGGGATGCTGTCACACGAAGATATTATTTTTAATGCCAACACGTGCCACTTAAAAATTGTTTATTTTCGATCATAATTTTTTCGTAGGGGAAATTTGAACTAGGCCAAAATTGCACTTGAAATAATTCGAGTGTATAATTATTGTCAGAGCAAAAGAGCAATTTAATATTATGTATTATCGGTTTTTGTTATCAGATTTGGCACACGTACAATACCTACCCCCTATATTACACAATAAAATGCAGGCAAACAATAAAACGCGTACCCCATAAGCGCATAAGCCATTTTAATAACCTAATTCTATGGTCAATATTTAATGAGTTAAGAAATAAATACCATTTATTATGAACAAATACAAAGGGGTGTTAAATAAGCCATTTATAAATATGGTCGTTTGACCTGCAATAAAATTAATTCCAGGTGTGTTAATTAAAAATAAAATTTCTTATTAAAACTTTTATCATTTAAATTTGTTTAAAAAGTTTTTTTCTGCGGTTTTTCCGAAATAGTTATTTCTGTTAAATTGTAATAAGAAACTTGCTGGTTTTAAATAGTATTTAAATTATAAAAATAGTACGAGTTCGGCGAACTTAACATCTTTAGGGGAGTGCAAGAATAATTATCTATATTGCAACTATATGAGGGGCCGTTCGGAATATTATTATTCGTTTTGAAAAATATATACACAAAATTTTAATAAATCTATAAAAATTTAATAAATCTAATATAATATAATAAATTTTCATAATCATATATGCAAATTAATTTATAGAAATTTTTATATTATTTATTAAAATTTTGTTTATTTTAATAATATTAATAAATAATACAATAACAATATAATAATACTAAATATAATTAGGTATATTTTTCAAAACGATATATGAATAATAATAAACCAAATGCATGTTATTAATGTCCTGAACGGCCCCTCATAAAACTACACAAGAATATACATATTATGTTTGTAATGCACGCGAAAAATAAGTTTCTTTTTGAAGAAATTAATTATAAAAGATTTTAGAGACAGGTATTAACTGTACGTTTTTAAAGCCACAAATCTACTTTTCCGTATTTATTACGTAACCCGAGATACTTTGTACGTTTTAATGTAATTTGTAAGAGAAAATGGTTAATCTAGTGTTGCGGTTTTCCAACGACGTAAATTAATTGAGAAAATCTATATTTATAGTGAAAATTTTAATTAACGATCAACATATTTATTTAAAATTATTATGTATATGTTGTATATAATAATAAATCCATCAATAATAACACGTAGGTGTAACAATTCAGTATTATTACATTTGAATATTTTACATTTCCCATGACTGGGAAATTGTCTGCTGAATTTCAGGTGCGATTCAAATAAATAGAATACAAATAAATTATTATACAATATTCTGCTATAGTCTAGAATAATTTTTTTTTCATATATAAGAACTTTCCCTTATAAATTTTATATTAGGGCCTAGAAAGTTTCTTTCAAATTTTCATTCAGCCATCCCCACGGGGGCGGGTGTATAATACATTTCCAAAGAATTCTAGCAAATATTTAATAACAACACAAATTCAATTTTAAATCAAAAATCAAGTGCTCTGCAATAGTTTTTCGGCAAAAAAAAAACGGTGTGTGTGAAAATATATAGAAAATGTTGTCTGTGCTAACTGAAAAGTCCTTATTGATCGGAAAATGGAGTCGGAAAATGCGCGCCGGCGACTTGACCTCCACAGCCAGTGCGCATTGGGTCATGGGGATGCCATATGCGCACCCCCAAAATCACACAACCCCCTAATAACACAATTTCAAATGCACATTTTTTTTCTAAATATTATATACGAGTTTTCGCTCGTTCGAATGTTAGTTTTACGGGTTTAATACATCGTACGTTAAAGGGTAGTTTCCACCCCTACCATCTAATATATGTAAAATATCAATAAAGGTGTCATAAACTCGGAATTCTTTGTTATGGTATGTTGTAATTTATTTGCAACACTTTTCCGTACCGAAATAATTAATCATCTTTTATACAGGGTGTTTCAATTGTTTAACATTTTATAATGATATGTAACAAATAAATCATATTTTACGTTCAATACAATGTCTAGACTGAAGATTCTTCCAAGTGCATCCAACCAAATCTGGATACTCTCTATAGAAATGCAAAGTTTTGCATTTGCTGACTTTTCAACGAAAAAAAAACGAATACAATAAAAATTGACGAAGAAATGTTATACTTGTATACGCGATTTATGCTTTTATCCTTAGATTATATCCTTAAAATTTTCGTTCCAATAAATAATTTATTAAAGCGAAACACGAAAATAGGATCAGATAAGAATGAACAAAAGAGATTTGCCAACAGATGCGTATATTTATAAAAAAACGTCCTTTCTTTCAAATTAATCCTTTCATTATAATATTAAATTTCTTCCTTGCAGGTGAAGGAAGTTTAAAAATAATTATATATTGTTGAAAATTATTGATCCATATATATTTTTAGTTGTTTTGGCAAAAGTTTTAGGTGTACCCTTGGCCTTGGCCAAAAAAAAATCAAAAATTAACTAGTTCATTTTACAACAACATCAAATTGTTCATGTAAAAGATAATAAAGACGTCTAAACATTAAATACACAATAAATATTAATTAATTTTACAAATTAAACACGTTTGAACAAAAATTATTCTGTTCCATGTAACTAATAATATCATTTTAAGCGTGTATGTAAAGTTTAAGTTTCGCTTCGAGGTGTTTTAGATTACATTGGGGGTTTAGTTAACTAAGAAATTACTTTCTAAATTACTCAAACTATTCCAACTAAATGGAAAAATGACATATTCGTAAAATACAACGCGAATTGGCCGGAAATTCCGCATTTTCCTAATAAAAATGTTTGTACACAATACAATCACTCAAATTTGTCATAAATTTGAATAACAACTACATGGAAAAGCTCCTAAAAACTGGATTAAATGATTCCGATTTGTCTAGTTCTTTGGACAAATAAAAACTGTACCAAAAATATAAATAAATATATAAAAGTGTGTGGACTTGTAATATTTATGAGTTCCTTATACAGAGAAACATATAAAATTCGTCGTAAAATGGCTTTAGGGGTGATTTCATAATGTCTGTCGTGTCATAAAAAAACAAAGTTCGATAATTTTCACGCATAAAGAATAACTTCAACTCGTATAAGTGATAATTATTCAGAAATGCATTATTTTATTGAACGTAAAAATTTTAACAGCTACTCGAAAGTAATTAAAATTTAATCTTTCTTAAATTTCTTCACGATCTATTTTCGTACATTTCAAATAGTTGTCGTTTTTTAATGGAAAATGACTTTCCTTTTGGTTCAAAGCCAATTCATTAAAAGTTTTACAGTAAAAATGAAAACAATCCCCGTATTATATTATAAATTAACAATAAACAACCATAATTCCTATTATGTAACTATAACAAACGAAATTTTATGATTTGTATAATGTTAAACAAACACAATACAGTGAAAAGGGGATGAAAACTGAGATAAACAGAGAGGAAAAGGTTGCAGATCTCTTTATTGTTATCGTAAATTCGACAAATGTACTATATAGATTGTACAATTGTGCATCCAATGAATATGTAAATTAACAAATAAATGTGTTCATTAAAGTTTTTCAAACCCCCAAGGGGTGGAAAAAATTACCAATTCATTAGTGACGTGTTCACGAAACCATTTTATGGCGAATATTCATTAAAACTTCATTAATTGCATTAATTTAACCATATATTATTATGATTTTCGGGGTTTTAGTTTAATTTTTAATCGAATATCTAGTCGGGATCGATTTTTTATAACCTACTATTTAAAAATAATTTAATTACTAACTATATTTTCTATTGATTTCCATTACATATACACACACATTTCTGAATGGTTCACTGAAATTAGAGTAATATGAGAGAGTTTCTAATTCAATGAAGAAGAAATTCATAAAAATATGTTATTTAATATATATATATGTGTGTGGTAGCATTTGTATTGAATTTCCTTACATAAAACCCATAAAGAAAATAAAACAAAAAATTGTATCAATAAATTCGAACCGCAACGATTTTTATGCCGGGGTTAAAACGTTGCGTTTTTTTTTATAGTCAATTAAGACAACAAAAAAAATTTTAATTACACTATAAATAATATTTAAGTTGAAAAATTTTTAACAGAGCGTAAATAATTTCATTTTTATACAAAACTTAAACAAGGTTACTGTTTGGAACAATATCTAATAAAAAAAAAATGGGTTTTGGGTCTCACCTTTTGCTACCCTCTGCAAAATGATGTCCTTATGTTGATTAGAATGCGGTTCCCCGATAACGATGAGGAGGTAGCAGCCGGTAAGTGGGCTAGGAGGTGGCGGACCACCCTTGTCTCCCTCGGACACGCCATTCACAGCCTCCATAATGCCGCGTCAACCCTGTTGTCTCACAGCCGCTGAAAGTGTTTTCTGTTCTATTATATAATTTTGCCTAGAAATGCCTAGATGTGCCCCTAAAGACGAAAATTGTTTATTTTTTCCAATTTCTTTTTGGTGCGCCGACCCACTGGGTCTTCACTGAACTCCGGAACGTACCCGGAGACCCAACGACTCGCGAATGCCGGTCGTGACGGTGCGCTATGCAGTAGCCGGGGTCTCTCCATACATCGACGACGACGCTCTACCATTTGCTGTGTGTCCCCCACTTCGTCCCGCACCCGCCGCCATCCAGGAACACGAAACCATCATCAGGCTGTATATGTGTGTGTGTTATAAAGCGGCGCTCAGCTGACGACGGCGACGGCGACGAGGGGTGCAAAATAGGGGCCAATGTAGGACAACGACGTATACCACTGGCTAGTAACAATTTATTTCTACTTTTGCCGGTATATGGATTGATTGACAACAGAAAATAAACAACATTCCTGGCGGGATTTTCAGTCCTTTAGGGTGGAATCTGGATTTGGTGGTTTTTTTTTGTTAGTATTAATGGGGGATGAATTAAATGGATTGTTTTATGGAGAGAAATGGTGTTGGATTGTTGTAAATGAACAATTTTATTAGTTGGTGTTGAAGATGGAAATAATCTCTTTTTTCTGACCGAAAGAGTTTTTTGGAATTGATGTGGTTTTGAGAAAGTTTCTTAAAATTAACACAGTTTACGTGTGCAATTATGAATTTGAGGAAATTTTCTTAAAAATAAATTAACAGATGGTTTAACTTTCCAGAAATTATACCTATATAACCATTTCAATTAGGGAAATTAGAACAGAAACAAGTTTTTTAATGTAAAATTAGAAACTGAGTTAAAGTAATTTTTTGTAAAATCGTTTAAAAGTAAAACATTGCTAGTACAGGTAGTAAATATTGCAAGGACGTAAAGAGTACAAATAAAAATTTAGTTAAAAATAATTTATTTTGTATTTACAAATGAAACTGTATCAGAAACTAGACTATTTTTATTTACAAATAAAAATGTATGTCAAAAACTAGTTTTTTTGTATTTACAAATGAAACTGTATCAGAAACTAGACTTTTTTATTTACAAATAAAAATGTAGGACAAAAACCAGTTTTTTGGGGTTAAAGAAGAAAGTGTCTTAAAACTAGACAGATTCTTATTTACAAATAAAAATTGCTTCAGAAACTAGACTGGTTGTTATTTACCAATAAAAATTGCGTCAGAAACTAGACTAGTATTTATTTACAAATAAAAATGTAAGTCAAAAACCAATTTGTTTTTGTGTTTTTAAACGAAACTGTATTAAATTCTAGACCAGTTTTTGTTTATATTATATAAATAGAAATTAGATCAGAACTAAGTCTGTCTTGATAAAGAGATTAGAAACTAAGTAAAAAACTTGCTTTTACCATAACATACAAAGAATAATTCCATATAGACATCCCCAAATAACTAAATATTAAATTTGTATTTCAAAAATCCACTTTGATCAGATACTATCAAAATCAATTTTCAGATTACAAATAAAAACGTGCTGCAATGAAAAACATTTTCTTTTTATTTTACTGTGTAATTAAAACTTCTGTACTAATTAGACCGATTTTCTGTTTTCAACTTAAAATGTAGTAAATTTTTGACTTTACTCACTACAATTTCAACTAGGATAGAAACAGAATTGCTTGTATTTAGAAATAAACTT